>JAGKTI010002832.1:50799-62820 GCA_018397915.1 Birgus latro
CGAGACCCGCGAAAGTTGAATCCGCGAATGTGGAGGTACTAAGGTGGGAAGGTAAAATAAGAGAGAATGTTCACTGCAGGAAGACATGAGAAAAAAGCGATTTATTTCTAGATTTGTTTGGTTAGATATCTGTTTGTATTTTATTTATGTGAAGAAATGGTATTAATGGTAGGATTTATGTAACACAGAGAATGACAGTAAGGTGTAATAAGCAAAATAAGTTACTGTACTAGGAAAAGGCGTTAGGTAGGTTCCTTAACCGATAAGAATACGGACCCAAGACTTACCTCCCATAGGATTCTCAGTCTCTACAGGTGTAAGTTCTGTGACCTCGCCCTCGTACACCTCCTTTACTTCCTTGATGCGCAGTCCAATAGCTCGCCGGAAGTTCTCCATCAACACCTCCGTTTTCTTAACCTCAGAGCTGTACACTTCAGAGCCAACCATCGGGCAGAAGGGGACCTGCACCAAGAATATGCAATACTGGTAATCTCTCTCTCTCTCTCACTCACTCTTTTTGGTCCTTAAATCAACTCTCATTTTTTTCTCTAAAAATGTCTTTACCTTTTTCATTTTATTTATGTCCTTCTTTCAGTTTTGGAGTTTACCTTCCTTTCTCTTTTATTCAGGTAATGATTTTGTCGTCTGGCTGAAATATGCACTGCCATGTTAATTTTTAAATTTCTTATAAGGAAAATGATGTTCTGAAATATAGCAATGCATTATATTCATTGGTGAAAGAGTTCAAATACCTGGGTACAGTGGTAGAAGAGAGAGGAAAATGTGCAAAAGAAGTTGAAAGTAGAGTGACACAAGGATGAAAAGAAGCTGGTGCAATGAAGGCCTTGATAAGAAACAGAGGCTTGAGTGTTGCAGCTGCACAAGGCTTACATGAAGGAGTGTTAGTGCCAACTTTAACATATGGATGTGAGACTATGGTGTGGCATGAAAATGAAAAGTTAAGAGTAAGAGCAGTGGAGATGGGACTGCTGAGAAATGTATGTGGAGCACAGAGGGTGGAAAGGATACAAAATAATGTGATTCGTGAAAGCTGTGGAGTGAGGAAGTCGGTGGACACCAGAATCAAAGAGAGTGTACTGCGATGGTATGGTCATGTGGAGAAAATGGATAACAACAGAGTGGTGAAAAAGGTATATCTGAGCGAATTTGAAGGAGGGAGGAGGCGAGGTAGGCCAAGGAGAAGGTGGAGAGATATGGTGGATGAGTGTGTGAGGAAGAGAGGTTTGGAAGTCCGTGGGGCTAGGGAACTGACAAGAGATCGAGCTGGCTAGATGAATGTTGTGAGAAGAAGTGCATGATCAGGGATTTTGGCACCCCTTTTTAATGTGGCGGCATACGGACTGACTCTATCGGATACGTTTACAAAACGTGGTGAATGTTTTTGGCGTATTTGACAATTTTTGGCGTATCTGACAGAGCCAGGATTCTGGGGGCTTGAATGATGAGTGAATGGAAGCATCGCCCATTGGATTGGGCAAATTTGGGCTGTGTGGACGTTGCTACTCCTCACCCTGCCCTAGGGTTGGAAAGGAGATCCGGATTATGGTGATGATTATATTCATCACCCAATTATAATCTTGTGCTGGTAGCTAATGGATGATGGAAATTACTGCTATAGGGATATTTATGCAGTGGATTGTTCATTGGGTTGGTGTGGAAAAATGGAAGTCACTGAGGAAATGCAAGACCTCCGCCACTCAAATACATACAGTAATTAGGTATACGGTATATCAACCAGAACCCGCTTTTTTTTTTTCTGCCACCACATGACTTTATTCAGCTTTGCAGATTTTTTTGCACTGAAGCAGCTAGTAACAGTTCATTTACCCATTCACTGCAAGAAATCTCCCTTAAGCTAAACAAAAGTACCTGTATCTGGTAGTGACCTGAAAAGCTGAAAACAAATAATCTGACTGAGAAGGTTAAAATGCACTACAGTATTTTACACAACAAAACCGTTGATATTCTCACCTTATTGCCCAGCTCCTGAGCCAGTGCCAGGGCAATGGCAGTTTTGCCAGTGCCAGGGGGTCCAGCAAAGAGGGCAGCACGACCTGACATCTTCTTAGTGCGAATCAGATCAACCAGGTACCCCGCAGCCTGATGAAAATAATGAAAGGTAATGGCAAATTTTTCACAGCCGCCAATAACGGTTTACGATGTGAAACATGGTTTTGTTACTGATTCTGGTGTAGTTCTGTCAGTTCATTTTTACTGGAAATAATTTTTATAGTGAGGCACCACTATCTTCCCTGGTGATCCTGGAATGCCATATCAAGAAAATCAATGAAATACACAAGCCATTTTTGGCATCAACCTACCCAGTCCATAATTGACCTAAACCTATTCAAGGGTAACTCATTCCAAACCATGACTAACCCTTAGGCATGTAATAATGGTTTGGTCATGTGGAGAGGTCGGAGAATGAGAGACTGACCACGAGAGTGTTGGGTGAGGTGAGGGGAAAGGCAGCGGATGAGATGGGTGGAGATATATGTGGGGCAGCTTGCGGGCCAACACGGACATGAAGACGATTTATTTGTGACATCTTCCGAATAAAGGTGTCTGACTACAGATCGATAAACAGATGGAAAAATATACGGTCAGATAAATTTTCAAGTATTGCTCTCACCTCCCTGGCTTGTAACTGCCCCACCAATCCCGCCGCTGAGGGTTCCGCGGTTCCATCTTCCTTCAGTCCTAAACCCTTCACGTGCGAGTGGGCATTTATTCTCTGGGTCTTGGTCGTGCTCTTCACTTCTTCAATCTTCATTTTCTTCTGTAATTACTGCACAATTTCAGTGACGTCGCCACACCGCGTGCCCCTAACGTGAAATGAAATGTTTACACCGACTGCTGCTGCCATCTGGTGGCTGTTGGTAGAAGTAAGTTTGAGTAACTATGGCAACGGTGACGCTTGGCGTTATTCAAAAACTTTCTTTAGTGTAAATTGCGTTGGTTTATGCTTTTATTTTATATCAGGCACTCCAGAGCTAAACTAGAATGAGTAACTCCCTGTGAGTATGGTAAAGTTGTATAACTTAAGTCAGTAATGCTGCTTGTCCTATGAGCAGGAGTGTAAATCCGGGGCTAGGGTACACAGTTCATTTAGCAGATATTTAAAGATAATACTGTAATGATCAGTCGTCGCTCGAGTTTGAGCAACGTAACTCCATCATCTCTTGGATTTCAAATAGGGAATATGAATAAAGCAGATGTAGGCGGTACAGACCAATGATCAGCGGCATCGAGAGACTCTGTGACTGATCTTAAACTTCTTCCAGCTTGAGTGACGTTAGAAGAGGCGTGACGTCATAAGGACGTCATGCGCGTCGTCACACCCTATCTGGAATATTTTAATATTTCCAGTAGTCACTACTTTGCACTGTTGGTGTTATAAAAAGCCAGATATGCTCAGAGTTATGAAAAAGAGCGATCAGGACCAATAGAGATAAAAATAGAAACGTTGACTGTCCGTGTTACCTCCGCAGGTTTTCTGTGTTTACCTTCATTGACTGGTGCTGGAGCCGTACAGAGTTGCCAATTTAGCGCTTCTTCGCAAGAGAGAAAGTTATATTTAGCGGCATTATGTTAATGTTTAGCCACAAGATATTTAGCGCCATTCTACAGGTTTGTATGCTGTTTTGGTGATATCCCAGAGTGTTTATAACTTTTTCTAGTAATTTTCTAAAGTTCTGGGGGTTTTGAAGCATTCTAACCGTTTTTTGAGGTCGAATTTAGCGGTAATTGCGACCAGTTGGCAACCTCTCTGGCCGTATCACTGAGGCTGAGGCTGGAACTTGCCCACAGCTGGAATCGGTGCCATAGTACACATTATTTTTAGGTGTACGCCTTTAAACCGGAATCGCTCTAACTGGAACTCATAGAGGCTGGTATCTGGAGGACCACTGACGAAATATGGAACCTAGGTGAGTACCCAGAGTGTAAAATATGGTAGAAGGCTATTATGGGAGCTTATTAGGGAAATCCTTTGGCCAATATGCATGCAATTGAGATACTTATGATGCAGTATAACAATTTCCTGTAACATTATAGCATACTCACATATGAATACGTGTATAAGCTTTATATGTGCATTACTATAGTCAGATTGTTTTGTACTCATGAAATTTATACAGTATGGTACAGAATATTTGGTACAATTTACTGTTTTAGTCAGCACCAGATTTCATTTATGTTTATATATTTTTTAATAGGATTGTTTTCAGTGTTACCTTTTGTTCTGTGCTAAGGTTAGGTCAAAAGGATACTAAATATAGACCCAAAAGATGATAAGTTAGGACCAAAGGATGATAAGTTAGGTCCAAAGGATATTAAGTGAGCTGGTAAGGATGCTAAAGCTAGGTTCAGGGGATATTAAGGTGAGGTCCACAGGATGTTAACATTATATATGAAGGATGTCAAGGTTACATACTGAGGATAAAGTTAGATATAAAGGATACCAAGTTTAGGTGTGGAGGATACAAAGCATAGGTGTGAAGGATGTCAGGATTAGGTCTGAAGGATGCTAAGGTCAGGCTCAAATGATGCCAAGGTTAGGTCCTAAAGATGCCAGTGTTGTATCTGAAGGATGCCAAGGTGTTATCTAAAAATCTGGTTTTGATTTTTTGGTTTTCCAGTTCTTTTCATGTTCGTATTGGAGATGGCTGGGATTTATTATTTTTCTTATTTTCATTCAAAGTTTATGTAGATTAGTTTTTTTTTTTAGTGTGGTGCATATTATTATTGCCACATTATATCAGTTTATTGTTTAGTATATATTGTTTTAAAAGTAATTTGCAATTTGAAAGTTAATAGTTTAGAGATCATTACTGGAGTGTATGTTTTTTTGTCCTCGTACAGTAATAGGCTGACAATGTATTTTTCTTGGAAAAGATTTAACATAATCTCCCGTAGTAATATCATACATTTTGTTAGGTTTGCTTCAGATGGCACTTGAGTATTTCTTTAAAAAGAATTTTTCAAAGGGAAAATAGTTTTGCTGTACTGGAGAAAGTGATAGGAAAATACATTATCAAGAAAGAAAACTATGATTCGGCACAATAATAATTTTTCGATCATCAAATTATCTCAAAACATTTTAAGAAAGTGGCTCTCTGCTTCATAAACTTTAGTCTACAGACTTCGTTTAATACGTGTTTATGATTTCGTCCATGGTAATAAAGGAATCCAGAGGAAAATATGTTGTGGTTGGAGTTGGAATGTGTTGAAAGGATAGGAGTTTGGAAACCAGTAGGAAAGAAGTAGAAGGGAGGAGATGGAGATGGTTTGGATGTGTCAGGAGGCTAGACCAGGGGAGTTTGGTAAGGTGTAGTAGTACTGTATTGTATAAGGTGGAGGGCGATCATTAGAGAGGTGGATTGTGGTAGACTTGGGGACAGGGTGGTGCATACTGACCTTAAATCTTGAGGTACTGTACTGTTCTGTGAGAGAGCTGCATACAGAATAGATTAAGGTGGTGGAGGACTGTCTGGTGAACCTACCTGACCCATGCTGCATTTAAAATATACCTAAAGTTGAAGGTGATGGTGGTGAATATTAAAGGTTAATCTTATTGAGTAGTAATAGTTGTTGTAGCCCCAGGTTTATCCAGAACATGAACCCAATGAACTGCAGACCAGAGTTGCCCCTATCCTGCAGTGCATCCTCCTGCTTTTGAGGGACAGGGAGTTTTATATCTAGGCAACAGAACTGTCTGGCTATATTGGTGGTATTACATAAAGGTGTCCCACTCCAGCACTGTGTCATCGAAAGTTGGAGGAAGTAGACCAGTTAAGTGATGTATCAGTAGCAGAGAAAGATGCTATACTTCTACTGTTTTCGTTTTTTCGTTTTTGAAGGCTCCAACATGCTTGCATGTGTCGGCCTTGGTCACCTAATGGCGGCTCTCCACGCTGCTCGATCTCTGGCAGCCTCCCTATTCAGTCCCTTAACCCTACTGTACTGTAAAATTATGTTGAGTGTGGAAAAGCAGAAGAAATCAGACTAGGACGTAATAGTCGAAGAACAATATATCACTGGGAGTGGATAGTATTAGATGAGAGTTGTCAGGTTACTGTGGCAAGGGAGCAGTTGGGATAACGTACAGTATCCTGTATTCTTTAAGAATTTTTTTTATTTTGAAGCTCATGATGATAAGGCCTGCTTAGTTGCACACATTATAAAACTAATGCATGTGCAGTGTCTTGACACAAGTAAAACAGATCTTCCTTTTTTTTTTTTTTAATTCTTTCTGTTTCTGATAATTATACACAGTTTAGAAGAGACCTTTAAAAATTTCGGTGTTTGATATCCAATATAGCAGTCACTGACACCTTCTATCAAGAAAATGTCACCCCAAAGAGTAATAAAATCTAGATGTGTCAAAAATAAAATACATGAAACATGCATCTAGTATGTAATTAATGTGAGTACAAACTCTGCAGGTGTGGTGCAGGTGCAGATTACCGGTAATCTGCTGGCATATCACACCAGATTCAATACATTGAACTCTTTTTTTTTTTACTTGATTCTTGCTCTTTCCTGACGGATTTTATTTAGCGTAAGATAAACTTTTGGAAGTGGAAGATTTTGATATAGCCTAAATAAAACCCTTCACAATGAGAGACATTTCCTAAGTTTAATAAAATTTTTGCCATATTCAGAATATCTCTTGCCCACTTGATCAGCTGTGAGAGAAGTATGAGTTGGAGTAAGGGCAGCCAGATAGTAGAGAGGATGTCATAGAAGAGATTTGTTTATGGTTGCTCCTTCTGGGATCCAGGCATCTGGCTAGAGATAGAATGATAGATAGGTAGATGGAATAAAGTTGTCTGGTAGCAGCAAGAGTAACTACAAAAATCATTACAGTAACTGCTTCAAGGATCAGTCACTTGAAGGTGTGCCTGCAGCCTTGGATGAAATAGTAGCAGATTCTTTAGATTTTGAGGAATATGTTTATACCCAGAAGTATGTGGGTTTACCTCATCTGTCAGAAATTCTGTTGTTCCTGTAGCTGAAATTTCCGGTGAAAAGAAGTTTCTTAATTTAATAAGATTTACTGGCCACCTGTATATTGATATACAGTTGTGCCCTTTTATAAATTTCATATCACAGTGTTACTAATTTTTTTTTTCCAGTTTAGGAGAGCCCTCAGTATTAAATGGTTTAAGCAAAATCCTCATTGGTCTTTTCAGTACTGTATGTTGATTTACTGAGATTAATTTTTAGCCACTGAAATTGGACAGAACTGTACAGTATTTTCATTACCAGATCCCAGCTTCATTTTTATTACTGTTTTTGTTTTTGTAGTTTTCTGTTTTAGTAGTTGTGGCCCCTGGCTGAAGTTGATCCGAGGTCTCCCTAGGCACCTTCTGGTTCTTCATGCAGTACGTAATAATGCCAGTAAGAATCTGTTTTTGTGTGCGATTTTGCGGCAGTTTTGCCTGTTAACATGATTCCTGCTATTTTGTCATAAGTCTATGGTTGTTCTTGTTTGGTTTGAGTGTGTTTCGTTTCGTTTCGTTTCGTTTCGTTTTTGAAGGCTCCAACATGCTTGCATGCGTTGGCCTTGGTCACCTAATGGCGGCTCTCCACGCTGCTCGATCCCTGGCAGCCTCCCTGTTCAGTCCCTTAACCCTTAAGTCACACTTAATGACCTCGTCCCATGTCTTTCTCGGTCTACCCCTCCTAACCCCTCCCCCAATATTAACACCTCTCACCTTCTGTACCCAATTATCATCCCCCATCCTCTCCACATGTCCAAACCACCTCAGCCTACCTCTCTTCATCACAACACCAATACACTCTAGTCCCATCCTACCTCTCAACTCTTCCATCGTAAACCCAGCCCCCCCAGGCCTTGTATGCAGGGACGCACTGCACATCCACCTAATCATTGTCATTTCTGTACGTTTAAACCTGCGAATATCCTCTTCCTTTACTGCCCAGGTCTCACTACCAAACAGCATCACACTCCTTACACATGCTGCATACAAAGACCCCTTAGCACGTAAGGAGAGTCCTCTCAATGTCAGGAGAGGCAACAGCTCCCTGAACTTCTTCCAACCACTTCCCACCCTAGCGACCGAGCTAACTCCAGCCCCACCTCCGGCACATAACATGTCTCCCAAATAACGAAACTCCTCCACACACTCAAGAGACTCACCTGCAAGTTCAACCCTCTCACACCTAACAATCTCCACCTGCTCTCCCCGACACGCCGCACACATGAAATCAGCATCATCTCGCAGTCTACCTCTAATACCACTACATCTCTTGTGCACCCACTTATCACAAACACTACACAAGATGGAATTACTTCCCACACCCTTGTGGCAAACTGCACATGGCCACTCTCCCTCTCCTCTGATTGTACTTTATTTATTTATTTATTTATATATATACTTATTTGACTTTTTTTGTGTGTGTGATTTCTTTAGTTTTGTTGTCAGTGTGCCAGTACCTCAGGTTTGTTTCAGTGTTTGATACTTTGATTTACTTCAATTTTGTTTTCACTGTGTGATTAATTTTGTGTTGTTTTTGCTGTGCGGTCATTTCAGTGTGTGGTTACTTCAGTTTAGTTTTGGCTGTGTGGTTAATTTCATGTTGTTTTCACTGTGTGGTTGTTTCAGTTTTGTCTCAGTTTGTGGTTACTTCAGTTTTGTTTTCACTATGTGGGTACCAGGTATTTTAGTTTTGTTTCTGTATGCTGCTACTTCAGTTTTATTTTCACCGTGTGGGTTTTTCAGTTTTGTTTTCACTGCAGGTTATTTCCTATTTGTTTTCACCGCTGGTTATTTCAGTTTTGTTTTCACTATGGGTTATTTTAGTTTGGTTTTCTCTGTGTGATTACTTCAGCGTAATGATCATTAAGATAATGAGACCTGTTTCCCTTCCTCTTCAGCACCCCTAGTACATAACAGAGGTGAAGTAAAAGTGGGGCAGCCTCCACGAGGTGCTTAACTGCAGCATTGATCCCTCTAGCTTAGGCCTTTGAGCCTGTGGTGAGTTACCCACTATCCTAGTACAGTATACAAGACCGCTGCATCATCCAGGTTACCACAGTTGCCTTCCCTAAGTGTTACCCTAGGTACTGTACTCATTTTGTCTACCAACCCACAAAGGGTGGATGGACACTTGAGCGATGCCAACTACAGTATCTCCTAACGGCTTGTGGGAAATTTGGTTATTCTTCAGAAGTATCCATATCCCACCATTTGTCAAATTTTGTAAGCACTTCGTGGTAAGCCACATTGGATCTGAAGGGAAACTATCTCACCCCCATTTGCAGATCTCTTT
Organism: Birgus latro; assembly: GCA_018397915.1. Taxonomy (NCBI): domain Eukaryota; kingdom Metazoa; phylum Arthropoda; class Malacostraca; order Decapoda; family Coenobitidae; genus Birgus; species Birgus latro. The sequence goes on from JAGKTI010002832.1 coordinate 60,121, forward strand.
GCCCCAATTAATAGATGGACACTGTGAAATTGGCATGTTGTTATTGTGACCCCAAGCTCATCTGGATGTGAACTTGGTGGACTAGAGGCAGAAACTGTCCATTCTTTTTCATTGGAGGATGGGGAGGGAGTTGAGGGATGTTTTTAAAACCAGGCATCTCTTATGGCCTGTTACATCAGTGCCACCATGGGAAGGTGTCCCCATCCAACATCACACCAGTGTGCTGTGGAAGGTGGCTAAAATTAAACCTGTCATTCCAAACCAGTATTGATCAGGTCAGTAGCACCAATCATCAGAACCCATGTTTTTCACAAGCTTTATCAGTGTCTTTCAGCTGTTTTATCCATCTGTGGAGGATATCACTAAACTTACGGTGAGAAAAGCCACCAGAAAACCTAATAAAATAATTTGAAGGTAGCTAGAATAAACTATCTATCTACCTATCTATTACCAGACCAGACGCCATAATCCCGTGAGGGGTGGCCATTTGACTAGTTATTTGTTTTACAGGGAGGGGCACTAACCCTCCACCAACCCACTTGTTGACACGTAGGGAGCACATATGGTTACCACGCAGCGTTGTAAATGGTTTCTTGGCTTACAGGAAACCATTTGGCTTGTCACTTAATGTAAAACCACCTGTAAAGGTAAGAAAAGCAGCAGGAAATGACAGGAAAGATGGAAGAAATAGGAAGAGAGGAGGGCAGGTACAGAAAAAGAATGATAAAGGCTAAGGAAGAAGTAGGCAGCTCTACATCAAGTGAGTGGATGATGGTCATCACCACCTCCCACTTGAATAAACTAAAAAATAATAGTAATGAATATGGTAAATAAAGATTGTGTCACCATGCTGTAAAAATTAACACATGCGCTACAATCAGGGGCAAAAAGTTAATCACAGCTGGAGGCTTGATGCATCATGTAAAAAAAAAAAAAAAAAGCATCATTTGAGATTAGGGAAATACACCAAGCCTCTCTCAGCTCAGGAGTATTAGCCTTCAGAGGAAAATGGAAAGTACAAGAGGTGAAATATTAGTCAGACTTGTATCTACTGGCAGAGAAAGCAGAGGAAAGTTAGAAGCATAAAAGGAGAAATATTTGGCGAGTTTTTGTCCCCAATTGTTGGTAGACTGGGTAGCCTACCACATACTATGGAGGAAAACGTTGCTTCAAATAGAGAGTACCCAAGTTTTATGCTCCCTAGCAGTAGTACAGGAAGAGGAGGAGGGGTAGTAGTAGTAGTGGTGGTAGTACTGTAGTAGTAGTAGTGGTAGTGGTGGTAGTACTGTAGTAGTAGTAGTAGTGGTGGTAGTACTGTAGTGGCAGCAGCAGCAGTAGTGCTGGTGGTGGTGGTAGTACTCTAGTAGTGGCAGCAGTAGCACTGTAGTAGTAGTAGCAGCACAGGTAGACTTAGTACCTATAGTAGTAGTAGTAGGAGCAATAGTACTAGTAGTAGCAAGAAGCAAGATAAAAGGAACACCTGCAGTACATAACCGACTGTCTTAATCCAGACCGGTGCAGAAGAGTTGAGGTAGCACAGGAGGTTGGGACATTGAACTGGCTGTCATCCCCGCCCCTCAGAGGAAAAGGCTTCCATTTCAACAAACAAGAAATTATTGATGTCATAGCCATGATATATTGGTGACCAATAGAGAACTTACCTCAACACTGTGCCTGTGGCACTCATTTTTGCAAACCATGCAGTGGTTGACCAGAAAGGAGGCTTTGTTTGCTCTGCTACACCTAGGAGCACTTCACCCACAGAACAGCAAATACATCAATTGATGCCAGAGTGGATGTCAGTGCTCCAGGTTTCAGGACAGGTGGGCAGTGGGCTTTCTTCAACATTAGGGTACTTGATCCTATGGCAGCATGTCATCATGAACTGTCTTGAGATTGCACACAAAAAGAATAAACAAGAGAAAAAACAGAAACAATCAAAAAAAGGATCCAACATGTGGACCCCTGTCAATTCACTCCTCTTGTGTTCACAACATCAGGAGGAATGGATAAGACGGTGAGATTCTACTAGAGACTGGCAGAGGTTCTTTCTGAGAAGAAGCATCAGCTGCAGAGTTCTGTTATGGCCTGGATGAGATGTGGACTCTCATTCTCCCACGTGAGGTCTGCACTTCTATGCCTCAGGGGCACAAGATTATCAGCCCTCAGGCCTGTCTCATGACGGGTATGAATTACGAAGCTGTTGTGGTCAAGGGTTGCATAGACCAGTGATTCCAGTAGTTTAATGTCATACTAACACTGTAATGTTAATGAATAAAAGTAAAATAAGTAGCAGTGCTGTAGTTGTTGGTAAACACAGCCATTGACATTCTTAGGGCCAACTGATTGTAATGTGAGGGTTAGTGTTTACCCTCACATTCCAACTCCAAATGGACAACTGTATAATGAAAGTTGGCTTTGATCTTAACAATACAATTCCCACATGGATGGAGGTGATAAAAAAATAGTAGTAGTAGTAGTGTTAGCCCTAGCTTCATCTGAAGTCTTAACCCATTGGACTTCTATCTGAAGTTGACCATCCTCCTTTTGGGGGGAAAGGGAGGGAGCTGAGGGACATTTGTGTAACTGGGCAGTGGAGCCACATGGTTACATCTGTGCCACTACATGAAGGCACCCCTCTCCAGTACCTGAGGGAAGTACTGGGTAATTTTGATGGTGGGGAATTCCTACATGGGCAGC
>JAGKTI010002833.1:0-20242 GCA_018397915.1 Birgus latro
AGTGTCCTTTAACTGCTTTACAGCCTGATATCTCTTCCTAAGCTGAATGTAATTGTCACATACAGTAGCTATAGGAACAATCGGAAAAAAAGGTATATTAAGAGTCAAGGGGGTTAATGTGATTTGTAAATAAATAATGTAATTGTAGTAAGCCTGGCAGTATCATATAGTCTTCATTGCTGACACAGGATCAGTGCCATGTTGCCATCCTTTGGTGATGACTGTACACTTACATGGAGTAGTTATAGCTCCATTGTTGCCACAGGGCCAGTGGTGTGTCGTCGTCCTTTGGTGCTATGCTGTTGCTGATGGCCATACACTTCCATGTTCAGCAGTTGAGTGCCATCATTGAGTTGGTCAGCGCAGCACTGGGCATGAAGATCATCACTCGAGCCACCAATCTCTCTCGCATCAAGTATATCTTCACTCATGATGTCTTCACTGAGCAGGTAACTCGTATTACCTGTATTTACTGCTTCAGGCAGTTTTTTTTTTATATATATATCCAGAAAGTTTTAAACAAATTAGGAAAAGTCTTCATAAGTGAAAAGCTTAATAACAACTAACATCTGCAGTGAAAATAATGCTAATTTGAATAAAACCGTCTGGGAATTAGCACGAAGGAAATAAAAAGTATGTTATCATATTCATGGGGTTAATCATTTGTGGTAGGTGGGGGCACTCACCATCCACTCACTCAATGTAGTGCTGCTCTCGGGTGTCTGCTCTTTCCTTTCCTCCCTTCATTCCTTCCTTCCTCTTCTGTCTTTCTTTACTTCATTCATTCCTCGTCCTTCTGCCTATGGGTGACTTTACACTCCCTCATTTGTCTTTCTTTCCTTCATTCTTTCCTCTTCCTTCTGCCTATGGGTGACTCTATACTGAGTGACAAGCCGAATGGTTTCCTGTACACCAGGAAACCATTTACTATGCTGGGTGGTAACCATATAACCAAATTAGGGCACCTGGTGGTTTAGTGGGTAATTACGGCACTCCAGTCGGATTGAACCGGTGAAGGTTTATATCCAAGGGGTGGTTGGGGTGTATTGCTCACATAATCCCACTCTGAAATGAATGAGGCTGGTCACTCTCATCGTAAATGTCAGAACCAACTTGCCTTGCCCCAGGCTTCTGCGCTTCTCATGGGGCAACGTAGGATTGGATGATGGATGGATGGATGGATAATTATTAAGATAGAAGGATGACTGCATAATAATTGGGAATAAATTGACCATTGAAATCAGTGAAATTTATAAACCATGCCTCTCTGTCTATTCAAGCATGATAAGTAAAAAAAGTGGTGGCACAGCCAGTTGGCCTGCCGTGATATAGAATATTTTTTGTTGTTGATGAAATGTGCTAAAATTTCTTAATGAAGTACTTCATTGAAGTAAAAAAGTAAAGGATAAAATTGCAGAAATCTGTGATAAGTTATGGGCAATTCTTCTAAGGTATTCAGCAAAATTTCAATTGTCAAAGTCGCTTACACCGCGGGGTTGTCGGAGGTTTTCCGTGCCATTCCCGCGGGGATATTTGCGCTCCGACTGACTTTTTAAAAATATTTGCCAAAAATCTGTTATTAGTCCTAGAATATTATAATTTCATATGCATATGGCACATACCTTCAGCTTTCTCCTGGGATGTTTTTTTTAGCACTTGTCGGTACCGTAGGACTTGTGGAGACTTCTGAATTTGGGTAACTAAGTCTCCACTTTACACATCTCGACATCCCCTAATCTGAATACCACTGCCAGATATTATCACTAGAAACACTATTCAATGATTTCCAAGTAGTTTGGAATCCATACTAAAAAAAAAACACACACACACTGTGAAAGCAATGTAAAATACGAGTGCGTATGAGCCTCCCACTCCCGCTAATTCGTCTTTGGTGTTCTGTCATTTCTTACTAATATACTCACTCACACTTTATTATTTCTAGTACTTTATTACACTTGTATATATCTACAGTTTACCGCTTCCCACACGATGTTTAGTAGGGGGCCTTTTATAATAGGCGCAAAAGCGGCAGAAATGGACGGGCATCATTTCACGGAGATGGACGAGAGCGAACTGGCTGTATCTCGGTAGCAAAGAGTTGAAAATGTCAGCTGCTAATGTATGTGCTAAGAAATAAGTCGTAGGAAATCTAGACAGTACATATAAATTAGGTAGTTCCAGGTGAATATAAATACAGGGTGTCTCAAAAAAATGTACTCACTCTTAGAATTATGAGAAAACCTTTATTTATGGACATAGAGTGAAATGAAATAGCATCGAATACATGAGACAAATGTGTTTGAAGAATCATGTTTGCGAATGTTCAAATTGATGACCATTATTGTCCAGACAACGCTGATAACGCGCACCAAGGGATTCGCAAACGTCGCGAAACATGTCATTAGGAATATCACGACATTGTCTTTCAATTTCTAATTTCAATGCATCAATTGTCCTTGGTTTGTTGGCATAAACGTTGTCTTTTAAGTATCCCCATAAAAAAAAGTCCATGGGTGTTAGGTCTGGGGAACGCGCAGGGTATTCAATGGGGCCCCTTCGAAACTAAGTTGATTTCCTGCCATAGCTTCAGTAATTCAGGATATCTGCAACACAAAAAAAGACTGAGTACATTTATAATAGTCATCAATTTGAACATTTGTCTCATGTATTCGATGCTATTTCATTTCGCTCTATGTTCATAAATAAAGGTTTTCTCGTCATTCAAAGAGTGAGTACATTTTTTTGAGACACCCTGTATTACTCAGGCTTCTCCCTTCCTTTCTTGTATACTGTACATTTATATTACGAGAGTAGCTCATACGGCATATTTCACGGGGAAAAAAAGCAGGGGAAATTAGCGAACGAGTGCAGTTGGATGTTGCTAAGTGATAATTAGCCAATTCCAGGTGTATGGCGCTATCAGTTACCTTATTTTATATATATATATATGTATATTATTTTGTATAAGAATAGGGCATAGGGCTCATTTCAATGGATGAAAACAGTGGAAAAATCCGGGGAAGATTTACTTAGTGCAGAGCTGCTGAGCAGACGTCACAAGAGGGTAATGGGGGGGAGGTAGGGAGGGGAGTCTAGAATGGGGGAAATGGCTAAATTGTCAACAATGGATGGGAGTATTGATGACATTAGCAGCTCTGACGATTGTTGGACATTGGCAGTGCTGATAGATGTTACAAGTCATCACCTGAAAGCCCGGGAGAATTAAAAATAACACAGAGTCACTCAAGTGACGCCCCGCGGTATGATCCATTGCACCCGACCGTCACGAAAGTGACGACCCGTGGTTAAGGGGTTAATTCTTGCATCTGCTTGTCTGTATTTCTTCAACTTGACAGGTGGATTATGCCCAGCAATCAGCTGCTGCAATATAGATCTCTTCTTTGTTGAAATTTTTTCAAGCCGTCAATAATTTTCCAAACCATAGGATTTTGCATTCCAAGTTCATTTTGCAGTCTTCGGTGTGCAGCATCTGCGTGATTGTTTGTCCTGTCTTCATCATTCAAGCAGCGTTGATAAACACTCCACATTTCCTGTGGAAAAGTGGAGGACATCTGCCATTACCCTTTCTGCTCCTTCTGCCAACATAGTTGTCCTCAGACCAGTTGAGAAGTACAGTAAAAATCCATTAATTCGAACACTGATAATCCGAAATTCCCAGTAATCCAAATTTTTGAAGAAGGCTGACAAAAACTCCAAAAGTAAAAACAAAATCAAAAGTAAAAAATTCAAACTGGAGGCCAAATGCGCCAAAGTGTCGAGCAGTGTAGTCATGGATCAGTTAATGCATGGATTGGCAGCTCCGCATAAACAACCGACCACTTTTGGATCTCTACCATAGGTTTAAGGAATTTTCCACAGTAATACATATTAAGTTTTTGTGCTTTTACAATACGTGCATGTTATTATTAACCCTGGACTTACTCTCTCTAATTGGATTTACCTGCCTACAACTGCTGTTTTCAACACTGTGAATTACTGGTGAGTTAAATAACCCATAACATCTCTTAATTTACCAGTTACAGTTTGTGTCTTCACTAATACATTATTAAGTAAAAAATTGGTGTAATACGTAATGTTAACATGTGCCATATTGTATTATGAATGAATAAAAAATTTGTGTAATACGTAAAGTAATGTTAAAAACATGTGCCATATTGTATTATGAATGAATGAAAATTGGTCCATTCGGTAGAGTTTCAGTTTAAACGTGAAATTAAGTGTCTTGGGGTCCTACCCAAAAATCTGAAAAATCTGATAATCGGAATGACTCTCGGTCCACTGCCATTCGGATTAATGGACTTTTACTGTACATGAAGTTCATCTGGAAGCTCATCAGTGAGATTTTCGATTGCTTCAGTCACATATTCAGTTGGAACAAATGCAAGTGCACTGATCATTTTAGCATTCAAAGCAAAATCTGCTTCATTATTATAATGTCTAGAAAGTTGAAAACACGTCAGTCTCGTCAGATGTCAGTCTCTTGTACAAGTTTTGAGTAAGATGAAAAAAAGTATCCCCAAATTTCAGCATTTGGGAAATGTTCCTGGAGACTTTTGAAATTTGGTACCTCAGAATCACAGTAGACTGCTTCGGGATGGCATTCGGATTGAATTTCTAGAACCATACAAAGTAATTTGTCATAGGTGGAATGTAATTTGTTTGGAAGTAGGGCATACAGAACTGGATGAATACCACCATGCATTTCTGCAAGAATGACATAGACTTTGGAAAAAAATGTGAGGTCTAATTTTGAACATTCCATCAGTATAGAGCTTTTTGGATTCCTTCCGTAAAGTTGTATTTGTTTGCCTTTTGAATATATAATTCTGCATGATGCATCTCCACTGTCGCCAAGAAGAAAATTTTCTAATTCATAGGTTTGAAAAATACCGTCAGTTACTATGTCTTCTAAGTTAATAGGATTGGCAGGATACTGTATGCTGTGAGCTCATTCCTTTTCCTTCGCACAAGTGTTCGTAGAGCTCCTTGAGTGGGCATGACCCCTTGACACGCTTCCATCAAGTTATCTAAGCATCATCATCATCCGGACCTCCTTTCCCACCCTAGGGCAGGGTGAGGAGTAGCAATGTCCAGACAGCCAAATTTGCCCAGTCCAATGGGCCATGCTTCCATTCACTCATCATTCAAGCCCCCAGAATCTTGGCTGTATTGGATACGCCCAAAACATTGATCACGTTTTGTAGCTTCACATAAACATATCCAATAGAGTCAATCGCTGATGCCATTCTCGAAGGGATTTGAAATAGAAAATAATTATCTAAGCATTCATTGATAATTTGATTCGTTTCTTCCACCGTTTCAACAGCGCGGTATTTTAATTTTGTGATAGTTTCTTCTTTTTCCACTTGAACTTCGTCGGCAGCATGTGAAAGAACATTGATATAGTTGACAAAGTTTCCATCCTTTACATGAATTCTTGCTTTGCATTGTCTCCTCCTTTCACATCTCCAAAATTGTGTGACTTGATCAGCACCGACTCTGTCGAAAACGTATATACTGTATATGCATCACTTGAAAACTTTCCTCCCTGTGAGAGAATCGCTGATGCCATTCTCGAAGGGATTTGAAATTGAAAATAATTCTCAGTTAAACTTCATTTGTAGTGTAATAAGTAAGAGTTGCCAGATAGCATAATGATTAAGAGCTGCTTCATGTGCTGGTTCAAATCAGACATTTGTGTCAAATGACTGAGATGACCCCCCCTCACCCCCCACAAGTCGGTCATCAAGAGATTCGTGTCTTATAAACCCAACCATAAAACATTAGGGGTTATACTAAAATGTGGCCTCAGCGGCCAGTTGGCTGCGACGAGTTGGTCTGTGGCCAGTTGACCCATTCCCCAATCCTTGATATCACCAAGATGGGGTTAAATAACTCAGGGAAAAATAGGGTAGTACCAGCAGGCTCCCAGATTTTTTTCACCGTCTTTTTTAAAGACGTGTGTTAAGATGTTGACCTTATTTTTCACTCTGACATTTTTAATGACGTGTGTTTGGATTTTGATCTTATTTATTTGTGTACAGTATTTACTCGTACTTAGTCATTCTCATCCCACCTTAGCCAGAAGTTTTTAGATTAAACTAAGAGTTAGAGATTTCAGACTGTCTTTTCATGACACAGTACATCAGTGAACTTTAGTTAAGTGATAAAGGAAAGGCAGAATTCAGGAAGTATAAGGAAAGGCAGAATTCAGGAAGTAGTACTACAGTTCTCTGTGGTATGACTTGTACTCTTGTATTGTAGGTGGTGACAGCCCATGCAGTGAAGGTTCCTGTTACGCTGGGACTCAATGCCAATATTCCAGGGTTCTTGCCTGTACACTGTGTTTATCACCAACTTAAGAGTCGCATGTTCACTAAACACAAAGTTCCAATCAAGGACTGGATATACAAGTAAGTTTATGTCATGCTACATATTTGTAACTATATAGGATCTTTTATCACTTTTAGACATGTAGTGGTCTTGTGGTAGGGTGCTTTGGTAGGAGACAGTTTTGCCTTACACAAATGTTCCAGTTATTGAGGTGACTCATGTATAGTGCTGCTGGAGAAGTCAACTTTTTTCCTATCCATAGATGTCCTGGACTGTGGGAGCAGAGTCTCAGACCTTTGTAGACCAGGAATGTTAGTATAGGATTGGCTAGTACTGCACAGCTTTACTTTATCAATTTTAACTTCAATTTAGACTCCTTGTTGAGTTTATTTGTCTTGTGAGTTTAAAGTCAAGATGCAGTGCAATATTTATCTCATAAGGTATCTGAAATACATTGTTTATTTTGTATATACAATATATAGACTTTCCCACTCAGTTACCAAGCACTTCACAGCCAAGTTAAAGTGAATATGGAAGTGAAAATATGAAAAAACAGTCTGTTAATAGTTAACTGTTAGGGAGACCAGTTTATCTTCTAATCTCTTCCTTTCGTTGGTCTTTTATTGTTTCAACAGTCAGATTTGTGCAAGCTCAACACCACTGCACCCAGTGATGCCCCAGCTGGTGGAGGTGTATGTTAATTCCATCATTCTCCCTGCAAGCAAGGGTGCACCAACAGACAACTTCAATGAGCCCATATCTGAGCAGGAGATAATGGCTGTCTTTTCACAATCCATCTTCACTGAGAGGGCAACTGTGGTAAGTACAGGCATACCCCGCTATATGATTAGCTGCTATATGATACCCCACTATAGCAATGTAACAAAATTAACACCCTTCTCCATCTATCGATGGCCAGTCCCCGGTTGTCCGATGGGTTTCTTTCTGATGGTTTCTTTTTCAACTGGTTTTGATGATATTTTAGACATATATTTTGTGTTTAGGTTGGTTTATAAATTATTTTTAGACTTAAATTAATGTGTTTTAGTCAAAGGTGGGGTGAACACTCATTTTTGGGTACAGTTTAGTAAGTTTGATTTTTTCCAGACTTATTTTTGATGATTTTCAGATATTATTTTTGGGTTTAGGTGACTTATAAACTGCTTTTAGGCATAGCTTAGGTTGTTTTAAAGCTATTTGGGGGTTTATTTGAACTAGAAACTTGTTTTTTGGACTCATTTGGGTGGGTTTTTGACTTGGTTGGGGGGGGGGAATCCTAAGGGTCTCCAATGCATCCCTATACTTTTTATGTTATAACGTCCCCGATTAACGATGCCCCGGCTCAACGATGGGTTTTCCCAAACGCATCCCATCATTATAATTAGGCTGGCCTGTATATTGTTGTGTTAAAGGCTTATAACATTTTTTTATTTTCTATATATGAGGATGTGTTTTTTTTCATGTGTGTGTTGGGTACCTACAGTTTGATTATACTGTAGTATAATAGCTGCAGTAAAAGAATGGATGATTTATAGTTATGCAGATACAGCGAGAGATGTAGATGTTGAGGAATGGAATATTTCAAAACTGATGTGTACTATTGATCCTTAACTACTTGATTGTACATTAATGAACAAGATCTTTGCAGACTGGTATGGAGTGGCATTGTCTGAAAGAATTTGAAGTTGATTAAAGTTATGGTTGTTGAGAGAAAGTGACTCACAGTGTGATGTACTGTTAAACGAGGGAGACTTTAATTGGTTTCTCAAGGAAGGAAGGAATGTATCAGATGCAATGGAGTTCATAATTGGAAATAAGAGTAAGTATGGACACTGCAAGAGTACTACATGAAGGTGTGTTAGTGCCCACTACATATTTGTGTATGAGACTTTGGTATGGTACAGGTGTGAAAAGTCAAAGAGAGAACAATGGATATACAACTTTTAAGAAATGTATGTGAGTTGTGTAGAGTGGATAGGATTAGAAACTAAGTGATTCATGAAAGGAAATGCAGTATGTTATGGTCATAAAGTGAATGGATATAGATAAAGTGATATAATTATATATATGCTTGTGAGTTTGAAGATTGAGGTATTGTAGGTGTATAAGAAACCTAAGTGTGGAAGTTGAGGAAGCTAAGTAATTGACAAATAAATCGAATACTGTATTATGGAAGAAGTACAGATGTATGGAGAAGGATATAAAAAGGATTTGATAACACCTTTTTAACTTGGTAGTGAAGAGAATGACTTTGTTCAACAGATGTATGTAAAGTGCATCTATAAAGCAAAATCCATCCATCATCCAATTCTATGTAGCCCCAGGAGGAATGTAGGAGCCCGGGGCTAGGCAAGTTGGTCCTGACATTTTAGATGAGAGTGACCAGCCTTACTCATCCCCGAGTGACATTACGTGAGCAACAAACCCCAACCACCCCTTGGATGTAAACCTACACAGGCTTAATCCGATTGGAGCACCTTAATTACCCACCAGGCGCCATAATTTGATTAAATGGTTACCACCCAGTGTAATAAATGGTTTCCTGGTTTACAGGAGACCATTTGGCTTGTCACCCAGTGCAAAGTCACCCATAGACAGAAGGAAGAGGAAAGAATGAAGAAAGGAAAGACAAAAGAGGGAGTGTAACATAGGCAGAAAGAGGAAAGAATGAAGGAAAGAAAGACAAAAGGGGAAGGAAGGAAGAGAGGAAAGGGCAGACACCCAAAGCAGCACAGAAAATACTGTACAGTAAACCTTGCATAAGCCGAACTTTTAGAAGCCGGAATCTCCAGTTAGCCAAACTCAGGCCGAGACCACATATGAAAGTAGGCCAAAATGCGAAAGTAGGGGGAGAAATGGCGCCAGGCGGACACGTGGCACCAATCTGCTGCTTGCTTTTGGAGATGGTAGTTGCGCCATTCTTACTGTCATCTAGTGCTGAGCAGTGCTCTCCTTTTGCCTTCTGCCTTGCCATGGAAGGTTTATAGCTTAAAAGAAGTGATACGGAAACCTCTAGTCGTAAAGGAATGAAGCTAAAAAAAAAAAAAAATGTGCGTGTGTGACTTATTGTAGTGATCACGATTAAAGTTCAGTACTATTATTACTGAAAGTGTTACATTGCAGTCTATTACAGTGATTACATTTAAGTTTAGTTCTTAATATAGAGTGAAATAAATACTGGGTACTTTTTAGAATTTACGTTCAAGTGTGAACTCAGCCACCTCCACCACCTCCGTCTCCAAAACAAAACAAACTGCCGACGATCTACTGCCTCTGACGAAAGGCAAATTATGTGCACTGAATTCTTTCTTTTTTGTCTTTCTTTATTAATTTATACACTGTATATGCTCCTTTACTTTAGTGTTAAGAAGACAAGTAATAAGTATTGTTATTGCAATTTTGGGGGGTGAAAATCCATCTCTGACACACGTTACCGACAGTCTGTACTGCCTCTGTGAATGATTTTCTACCAATTAACCACTTCAGTACTGTGACGTCTGTTTCTACTTTATTTATGCTTCCTCCAGCTGATTTTATGGCACTCAGGACTGGACTCACATACTGAAGTGGCTAACGAAGGCTGTACCAACCCCGTGCACTTCCACAGTTCCAACCTACACTGACTAAAATTGTCTGGTGGCAGCAAGAACGAAATGAAAATACACCCAGCACTGAAGGGGTTAAATGTATATTAAATGCACTAAATTGTTTTTTGTCATAACTTATTTATTTATATATGTTTCTTTAATTTAGTGTTGAAAGGACAAGTAATAGGTATTGTCTTAGCAATTTTTTGGGGGTGAAAATTTGGTAATTTAGCAATTTGGGGGGATGAAAATTCGGTAAGCCGGAAAAATCGGTAATTCGAACCAGGGTAGAGCCCCATATAGTTCAGCTTATGAAGGGTTTACTGTATATGCACTTTAGCACTTGTGAGTGAAGCCAGGGATCTGAACGCTTGAGTGATGTGTTAAGGACTGTGTGGTCCATTTTATTGAGCATGCTCTTTGTAGTTCTCTGTCCTTATTTGTCGGTCATACCTCACCCCCTCTTTTATGTCGTTTCGTGCCAGAGCCTTTGTCGGCTTTTTGGTCCCCCAGTGTCGAGGGTTTGTAAGGCTGTGTGACCCACAGTGCTGACTGTTTTCAACTTTTATTTTTGTCCCCATGAGTAGGCCTGAAAAGTCGTCATGATAAGCCTAGTGATCGTAAAAGTGCTCACTTCGGCTGTTTTCCATCCGAAAACAGGTTGGTCCAGCACACCCAGGTTTGTGTTGGATGGCTACTTTCAGATACTGCCAATGGCTGATGTGGATGGATATTCCAATTTGGTGTGGAGTGGATGGATGCATGTAGTACTTGTAGTATGAAAATGCAACCTGGTTTACGTAATGCGGCCACAGTTGAAACTATGATGATGGGAAGTTGGGGTTCCGTGCTAATTTTACGTATTTTCACATTTTTTTTTTTAATTATTATTATTATATTGGTATAAGGCACTATAAACAGTTGCACAGTTGCATAAGGCACAGTGAACACTCATGCTCCACACAGTCACATTAGTTTCTCTCGTTATTTTCCTTACATTACTTGATTTTATGATTTACTTCTATTTACTTACATTTACTGTACTTAAATTACTTTCATTATATAAACTTTTCACGCATCAGTGTCAGTTAGTTCATTATTTGGAAGTTCTCCAACTTCGACTGAAAGTTGGGAGTAAGCACAATATCTTTTGCAGCACAACATGACCCAGATGTGTGTCAGATGGCAACTTTCGGATACCATCAATGGCTGATGTAGATAGATAGTCCATTTTGGTGTGGAGTGGGTGGATGCATGGAGTACTCATAGCATGGAAACAATCTGGTGAATGTAATGCAACTACAGTCGAAACTATGATGATGGGAAGTTGGGGTTCTGTGCTAATTTGTATTTTCACAGTCACTTTTTTTTTTTTAAGACATGAGAGGGGAGGAGGGGCGTCTGTCATCCCATTTTTTGTCATGCTAAGGGTGGGCTTAAATAATTTTGCGCAAATATGAGGAAACCCATGTCCGTATATACAATATACAGACTCGGCAATTTAGGATACTATGAGTTAGTCCGTATATACAGTCCTGTATACAGTCTCGTCAATTTTGACACAGTTGGTTTATCCTTATTTTGGACATGGCACGGAACGGGTTAAGGTGGGAATGAGGTTTTGGATGTTGATGATGATGATGATTAATTTCTAAAGTTAAATACAGTAATAAAATTTGCTATGTCAGAAAAGTAGGAGCAGTAGTGGTCGAGCTGGGGCTTCACGGTGCACATGGCGAGGTGGGTCAACCAAGCTCAGAGGAAAATGGCCTGCTGGACAATCACATTCCCCAGCAACATCATTGGGCACCACATCCACACAAACATCCACACGTATTGCTGTGGGATCCACAGGCAGGTGAGAACACAGATGATTATAATAGAGATCACCATTTTTGTATAGAACAGATATTCTACCAGTACTCATTTTTGGTGATGGGTTAATTTAGGGTAGTTTCAACCTATATGTTTGTGTGTGTGTGTGTGTGTGTGTGTGTGTGTGTGTGTGTGTGTGCGCACATGTGATCCTTCAGCCATGAATGAGATCCACGTGTCAGTTAAAATAGCAGTATTTAACGTATTATATTGCCTTCACACAGTGTACTTTAAGGGTAAGATTGATGGCACAGTACTTTAAAAATTTCATCTTTACTCCTTGTCAGTTAGCCTACCAAAAATGTTATTAGCAGTGGTTTTAATAGCTTCACTCTAGTGATTTATTTAAAGATTTTATTATTGGTACCAGCATACAGTTTTATTCAGATTTGGATAAACTCTTTGTAACTGGAGGAGAGTGTCATTAACCCCTTCACTGCCATGGCTTCAGCCTAAATTAGGGGAAAAAAATCTTTTGGAATAAGGATTAAAGTAAAACAGTACTGGTATTGTACATATCTGGTTGAGGGGACTGGTAGGTTGTGGTGACCATCCTCTGCTCGCATGATATAGTGCTGCTTTTACAGAGTGATGACTTAGCAGAAAAAAGTGTCCAAATCATGACTTAAATAGAGGATTTACTGTAGTTTATTGTTATCCTTATCATATCCAACACTGTTATTCCCACCTGGGTGCTGGAGAGGGATGCCTTCAGGCAGTGGCACCAGTATAACCATATGACCCTACTGTCTGAACATCCTCCATACCCTCTGAAAGGAGAATAGTGGTAGATTACAGGAGAATGGCAGCTTCATCCTGTAGTCCACTGGATTCATGTCCAGATGACCCAGTGATGACAGCACTGACATTGACAGCAGTAACATCAAAACAGCACTAACACCTACCTCTTGGAAATCTCTTAGCAGGTTGACTTGTGACAGAACTGCCTCCTGCCTTTTTTGTAGGCTAGTGGAGAGTTTTGCTAATGTCTGTGAACATCTTGCCTTGAAAGTCAATGTGAGTAAAGTGATTGAGAGAGAAGGTGACTCCCAGTGTGATGTGATGGTGAATGGAGAGAGACTGGAATTGGTGAGAGAATTCAAATACCTAGGCACAATGATAGAAAAGAGAGGAAAATGTGCAAGAGAAGTGGAAAGTAGAGTGACACAAGGAAGAAAAGTAGCTAATGCAATGAAGGCCTTGATAAGAAACAGAGGCTTGTGTGTTGCAGCTGCACGAGGCCTACATGAAGGAGTGTTAGTGCCACCTTTAACATATGGATGTGAGACTATGGTGTGGCATGAAAATTATAACTTAAGAGTAAGAGCAGTGGAGATGGGACTGCCGAAGAGTGTATGTGGAGTACAGAGGATGGATAGGATACGAAATACTGTAATGTGATTCGTGAAAGATGAGTGAGGAAGTTGGTGGACATAAGAATCGAAGAGAGTGTACTGGGATGGTATGGTCATGTGGAGAGAGTGGATAACAATAGAGTGATGAAAAAGGTATATCTGAGCAAATTGGAAGGAGGGAGGAGGTGTGGTAGGCCAAGGAGAAGGTGGAGAGATATGGTGGATGATCGTGTGAGGAAGAGAGGTTCGGAAGTCGGTGAGGCTAGGGGACTGACAAGAGATCGAGCTGGCTGGATGAATGTTGTGAGGAGAGGTACATGATCAGGGATTTGGCACCCCTTTTAACGTGACAGCGTCCGGATTGACTCTGTCGGATACGTTTATGTGAAGCTACAGAACGTGGTGAATGTTTTTTGGCTTATCCGATAAAGCCAGGATTCTTGGGGCTTGAATGATGAGTGAATGGAAGCATGGCCTATTGGATTGGGCATATTTGGGCTGTCTGGACATTGCTACTCCTCACCCTGCCCTAGGGTGGTAAAGGAGGTCTGGATGATGATAATATGCTTCTCTTCTTTTCCTCTTTTCCTTCCATACGGCACTGTTTCACTCATTTCTGCCACACCACACATGATCATCCTCCTTTAGACCTAGTAATGCTGTGCTGTAGGTTCTGAAATATGTCCAACTTTTCAGTAGAGCATTGTCATTTTTTTCTTTTTTTAACCACAATCTGCTTATTGTCTTCATCATCATCATTGTCATCTTTTAACCCACCTAAGGGTAAAATAATTTAGGATCCAGAAAAAATAAATAAAGAAAACTATCAACTGCATTCCTTAATTTTTTATCCTTTCCACTCTCCTCAGTCCTGATGTAGCATCAGTGATGACATCACAGTTGCTGCTGCTATACTACTTGCTTTTGTATCAAGATGTTCGGCTCAGCAACACACATCAACTCCTTGCCAATACACGTCGAGTTCATGCTTACTCTCCACACCTTTTTGCCCAGCTTCCCATTAGGTACCTTCTCTCCCATGCACAGAAGGAGCAGAGGCTGTATGCAGGTAAGTTGAGGCAGAGGGTTTCCACTATCCAGTACAGTAAGAATAGTTTTCATAAGACTTGTGAATAAATTTTTAAAGAAAGAGAAAAAAATCCTCTTTTGTAACTTTCTCTCCCAGTCATCAGTGAAGTAGATATGGTAAGAGTAAGGACATGAAAGTTTTGATGTGGAGGAGAAGGGAGAGAGTATGCAGTTTGTTGTATTGGAGTGGTTGAAGAGAAAATATCTAAAGTGGTTTGGATATGAGGACAGTTCCTGAAAGCCAGCTGTCAAGCTTAATGCTGAAAGTGGTGTGATTGGTGATCTTGCTAGGGTAAAAACCTCCAGCCATATGTGAGAGATGTTGATGTAGTTTTGTGCTTTTCTTTTCCCATGTAAGATGCTAAGTCAGTACCCCATTTCATATAACTTTTGCAGTTTGTAATACTGAGTAACCAGATGCCTTTTATAGCATCAACCAATGGTTCTTAGGTAGGACTGAATACAAAAACTCTCAGTCAGTAACTTTTGCTGTAACCCACAAGACCATAATGTATCAATAAGGGAACTGGCAAAAAAAAAGATTGGTTGAGAGAGCAAGAAGGATGAGTAAGAATTTATTTACTTGGAGACTGTCTTATGTATGTAACCTGTGGGAGAGTTCCTAGGTGGGAGCAGGACATCAGCAGAATAAATTGATTGTTCTTTCTTTCAGTGATGTTTATTTTGGCAGCTGTAGGTCATTTATGGTTAAGTTGAAGATTCAGACATTTCCTTGGAATGAAGTGTTGAATGATATTTTCAGACAGACATGAGGTATACAGTATTTGAAATGATAGACATTTGCATCTTTTTTAGCCTAAGTCTGTAATATTTTGAGTATATAATATTCATAGTGGTAGGTGGGGGCGCTCACCATCCAATCACTCGATGTAGAGCTGCTTTGGGTGTCTGCCCTTTCCTTTCTTCCTTCCTTCCCTCCTTCCCTTCATTCTTTCCTTGTCCTTCTGCCTACAGGTGACTTTACACTCCCTTTTCTGTCTCTCTTTCCTTCATTCTTTCCTCTTCCTTCTGCCTGTGGGTGACTCTACACTGAGTGACAAGCCAAATGGTTTCCTATACACCAGGAAACCATTTACCACACTGGGTGGTAACCATATAACCAGATTATGGTGCCTGGTGGTTTAGTGGGTAATTAAGGTGCTCCAGTCGGATTGAGCCTGCTCAGGTTTATATCCAAGGGGTGTTTGGGGTTTATTGCTCACAAAATGCCAGTCAGAGATGAGAGATCTTAAATGTCAGGACAAACTGCCTAACCCTGGGCTCCTATTTTTCTCATGGGGTGGCATAGGATTGGATGATGGATGGAATATAATATTCATCAGATTATTGATTAATCGTGATGTCTGATCTAAAAATTTTTTTGATGGATTAATTGATACAAAACTTATCTAAGAGCTGAATATGTGGACAGGTCTTTTCTCGCCTCTCCTGAAGCTGCTGGTGAGCCACTATCCCCAGCTGTGTTTGGTGGAGGATTGGTTGTACCAGAGTCCCCCATCACACTCGCGCCTTGGCATCCTCCCACCCAAGGTTCCCCTTGACCTTCCCTCAGTTGCAAGAGGTGTGTTAATGATGTAGAAACTGTGGTGAGATAATTATGTTCAGTTATTCATGGGAGCTTAATTGATGCATTATGTTCAGTTGTTCATGGGAGCTTAATTGATGCAGTATGTTCAGTTATTCATGGGAGCTTAATTGATGCAGTATGTTCAGTTATTCATAGGAGCTTAATTGATGCAGTATGTTCAGTTATTCATGGGAGCTTAATGTTTATTAGTGCAATATTGATATCCAGGTTCTGGATGCGATAATACTTTTTTTTTATCTTTTTGTAGGTAAAGTGCTGGGATTGTTAAGTATTATGATTTATATATGTGTTTATGTACTATATATTTTTTGTGAATCATTGCTTGATCTCTTGACATTATTCTTCATGTGTTAAGACTTACATGCTGCATATGCTGTATTGCTTTAGTAACTTATATGTCGCATGTCAATCCATAAAAAATGAACTTCATCAATGCATTGAATCTGTAGTGCAGCTTCTGCTTTTTTTTGGTATTTTTCTTCTTTAGTTGCCAGGTCAGATTACAGTATTTTCCAAGTGCTTTTACATACTTCATAGATTATTCTACCTATTTTTATCATACCTGCTTTTGAACCAGACTCAACTGCAGTTTCACAGAATTAAGTGCTGGTTCGGTTCACATGTTTGAAGTTCACCTCCACCCTCTTTAACCTGTCCTGGATCCCCCCCCCCTCCTGCTGAGAACTGGGTCATTCCCACAGCTTGAATACTGTGCTATGGGAGCATTAAATATGGTGACCCTGAGGTGGGAATGAGTCTTCTTGGCTACTAGTTATATAGACCATCCTGTTTGATTACACTTAGCCATCAACTAAGCTGAGAAGGGTCAGGTGAGAAAATATACTATATAGTTATACTGTAGACACCCTTGGGCTTGCCAGAGACTTAATGATCCACTCCATCCTACAGCCATGGAGGGTGCAGCTGACAACTCTGGCCGACTCTTAGTTCTGCTGGATAGGCTGATGCAGCTGCCACCCCACCACCTATGGCCACTTGCTGCACCCCTCACCACGAACATCAAGTGCCTTCTCCAAATTGGTGTTCCCAGAAAAGTCTTAGGTAAGTTAGAAAGTTGTGTTTGAGATAGTTATTGAGGCATCATTCATTGCTTGTTGACAGTATACCTACTATATCCTTTTTACACTAACCTAGCCTAAAATTCCTGTCTCCCTCTTGAGTGCTGTATTATAGCAATAGATTAACACTATAGCTATGATGCTAGCCATGCAGAAATTCCATGGAAAGGTTGTAGGACTGTTTTTTTTTTTTTTTTTTTTTTTGAGCTGTGTGGAGTAAGCTGCAAGAAGACAAAAATCTTGGCTATGTAAAAGGAAAAGGAGTACTGTATAGTGCTATAATAAACCCTCACAGTCAGAGCAGTCCGTTTTTAACAATTTCTGACAGTTGCGTGAATAAGACAAAACAAGTTATCTTTTGACTGGAAAGGTTGATAGAGATGGTTTTTCACCTTTTTGTCAGAGAAACCTCTCTTAGGCTGATGAAAATTGTCTGGTGGAGGTCACTTGACTGAAAAGGTTAATTGATGAGAAAACACAATAGACAAAATGGTAGAGTAAAAGGTTAATTGAAAAAATAATTATTGGATAGATGACCCAGAAACTCATTCTTGTCCCATGTAAATGTTTTTCTTTGTTGTAGTGTTTAATAAAACTATGTCATCCTCATTGTGGTCCAGCCCCTTCCTTGAAGTTAGTTGACCCTTAATTAACAATTTTATCCATAAGCTTAAGTGATCATGAATCATCTTCATCATCAATATAATTGGTAAGTTCACTCGAATCAATTTAGTTTGTAGACATTACATATAATTTATGCTCAGACAGTTTACAAGTTCAATGTTATAGAACTGAATAGACCCAAAGTCATGTACCTGTACTGTGATCCATAAAACCACATAATTCACAAAATATGGTCTGTATTATTTACTCTTTATAATTACCTGGTTTCTTAATTGATTAAGGCTCTCCAACTGGATGTACCCATA
This sequence comes from Birgus latro, assembly GCA_018397915.1. Classification (NCBI taxonomy): domain Eukaryota; kingdom Metazoa; phylum Arthropoda; class Malacostraca; order Decapoda; family Coenobitidae; genus Birgus; species Birgus latro. The sequence goes on from JAGKTI010002833.1 coordinate 17,878, forward strand.
AGGATTTAAATCCTTGAGGTGGTTGGTGCTTATTACTCACGTAATGCCACTGTCAAGTGATTAGTAGTAGTTTTGCTCTATATATTTGGAATGAATAGCCTAGTTCCTGACCCCTGTGCATCTGATTCAGAAATTAATAATTTAATAATGGATGATTGACTTATAATAGTTAATGACAAATGTATTTGCAACTATTTTCCTTTGTTACATCAGACACATACCGGCAAGTTTGGTTTCGGCTGAATTCACTGTTCCCACGGCGGCTGTGGGCTATGACGGTGGAAGGGTTATTACCAGCTGAACTACTGGGTAGAACGCACCGTACACTCACTGAAGATGACATTGTGCTTGACCCTCTTTATGTTCTGCGCTGTGACCACCGTATATACAGGTGACACACATGACAGTTTTTATTAAATTAATGAAAGCTGTTAATCATCATTGTCATCATCATCCTTATTATTTTCTGGCAGTTTGTTTCAGACATTCTAGACATAGTTACATGATGCATTACTGCTCCAAGAAAAGGCAAGGCTGTGGGTATTCATAATAAAAGACGTACCTTTAGGAGTGTACACCAGTGTGGTTATGGTTGGTCTGGAATGGAATGTTTGGCCTGTATATTATAAATCAGTACAGTTTCTTATAACATGTATGTTTAGGTGAAAAATATATACAATCTTCTTAAACTGTTGTACACTTTAATATTAGTATCTGACTGAAAGCAGGTAGAGCTGAAAGGATGAAAAGCAGGAGCAAAACCAAGATTTGACTCTTTGGGCAACCAAATGAAAGACTACATTGAAGTAAGTTACCTTCTTGTAGAGAAGTGTTATCGCGACTTTTCTATCTGATGCAAACAGTGGCATGAACACCGAGGGATTCAGCATATTTTCTGTCAGAGGAACTATGGGGATTCTGGGAGAGAGCTCTCATTCCTGCATCTGAGCCACAGAATCATATCACCAAAATCGAATCCCTCTATAAAGAATAGAGAAAGTTGGAGAAGAGTAAGAGCCGGAATACTGAAAGAGAAGAGAAAGAACTTCCAAGAACAGATGAAAGATTTCTTTGACACTGCACACACGAATGCCTTCGGCCTCATCAAGAAAACTAGGTGGGAAGAAAGTAAGAAAAATAATTGTGACCAGAGAAGGGTCAACTTTGGATAGGAATGGGGTTTTTAATTATGGATAGAGAGGAGGTCACCAATATAATCATTATCATCATTATCCTAACCCTGTCACCCATGAGTGATGAGTTTCCCGTGAATGTTGGTGTGCATCAGGGGTCAGTTTTGAGTCCCTTGTTGTTTATCATGGTGCTTGAAGCCCTCTCACGTGACTTCAGAGAGGGACTCCCATGGGAGATGTTGTATGCTGATGATTTGGTGTTGATTGCTGAGAATGAAGGGGAGGCTGAGGAAAGATTTAAGAAGTGGAGAGATGGTATGGGGCACAAGGGCTTAAGGGTAAATGCAGATAAAACAAAAGTGATGATATCTAGGGTTGGTGGCGGTACAATCAGAGGAGAGGGAGAGTGGCCATGTGCAGTTTGCCACATGGGTGTGGGAAGTAATTCCATCTTGTGCAGTGTTTGTGATAAGTGGGTGCACAAGAGATGTAGTGGTATTAGAGGTAGACTGCGAGATAATGCTGATTTCATGTGTGCGGTGTGTCGGGGAGAGCAGGCAGAGATTGTTAGGCGTGAGAGGGTTGAACTTGCAGGTGAGTCTCTTGAGTGTGTGGAGGAGTTTTGTTATTTGGGAGACATGTTATGTGCCGGAGGTGGGGCTGGAGTTAGCTCGGTTGCTAGAGTGAGAAGTGGTTGGAAGAAGTTCAGGGAGCTGTTGCCTCTCCTGACATTGAGAGGACTCTCCTTACGTGCTAAGGGGTCTTTGTATGCAGCATGTGTTAGGAGTGTGATGCTGTATGGTAGTGAGACCTGGGCAGTAAAGGAAGAAGATATTCGCAGGTTTAAACGTACAGAAATGACAATGATTAGGTGGATGTGCAGTGCGTCCCTGCGTGCAAGGCCTGGGGGGGCTGGGTTTACGATAGAAGAGTTGAGAGGTAGGATGGGACTGGAGTGTATTGGTGTTGTGATGAGGAGAGGTAGGCTGAGGTGGTTTGGACATGTGGAGAGGATGGGGGATGATAATTGGGTACAGAGGGTGAGAAGTGTTAATATTGGGGGAGGGGTTGGGAGGGGTAGACCGAGAAAGACATGGGACGAGGTCATTAAATGTGACTTAAGGGTTAAGGGACTGAATAGGGAGGCTGCCAGAGATCGAGCAGCGTGGAGAGCCGCCATTAGGTGACCAAGGCCGACACATGCAAGCATGTTGGAGCCTTCAAAAACGAAA
>JAGKTI010002833.1:39425-62812 GCA_018397915.1 Birgus latro
ATCCCTTCCCTTCGAATGAGGAGATAAGGGAAAACAGCGGTCCCTCTTCTTTCTCGTGTTCTCCAATCCCTCCCTCCTGTCTTGGAGAGAGGGTGAGTTACTAGTAAATTTTATAATAAATGTATGCTTTTTCAGCAGTGCATAAGGTATTTTATTGTAGTTTGATGGAGAGAGAGAGAGAGAGATTAAATACAGGGGTGACAGCGTCCCTTCCCTTCGAATGAGGAGATAAGGGATAACAGCGGTCCCTCTCCTTCTTTCTCGTGTTCTCCAATCCTTCCCTCCTCTCTCGGAGAGAGACAGAGAGAGATACAGAGACAGAGCGAGAGTGTTACCATTAAATTGTATAATAAATATATGCTTTTTCAGCTGTGTGTAAGGTAATTTATCATATTTAGAGAGAGAGAGGGATGGAGAGAGAGTATTGATGACTCAGTAATCATGTGCCAGACAATGTTGATGACCTCACTCACCATGGGTGGTGAGTTGCTCACGCCACCAGCTGTTCATCTTCTGGCCATTTTTTCTCACCACCACGTGACTATGTGGTCATATATATATATTGCTGGATTCGTGCGAACATTTCCTAGATGATGATATGTGTTTCATTCAATACTGTAAGACTCGAAATTTCAGCAAAGTCGTCGCTTGGCAGCACGTAACTACAGAAGCATCGTCGCTCTTCATAGGTTAAGGCTATCATATCTAACCCCTCCAGTTCAACAAATCTATCCTAAACTACATAAGCACATCAAGAGAGGGCAATAATAAAATGAAAGATATTTCTGGGCTGAGTGGGTTAATGATGTGTGTTGTTTGTTGACAGGAAGGGGAGGCAGAAGCTCTTACACAACAAGAAGTGCGGAGTATTGTGTGCTCGTACATCCACCAGGCATTCCTCAAAGATACCACCCTTGCCAAGCTAGTGCATTTCCAGGTAATACGTCCTTTGATATTGTCCTATCACTTCCAGATATTACTTCATTTGGCACTTCCTTTCACTTCCAGGTAACACTTCATTTGACATCCTATCACTTCCCTAACACTTCATTTGACACTTCCTATCACATCCATGTATCATGTAACATAACGTAAAAATGATGCCATGATTCCTTGTAAGGAATCCTCTTACTGGGGTTGGTCATGGTACAGCTGATGTTTTCTATGGACTAGAAGCTTAAGCAAGTGCCCAAACCATCTAATTACTTCCCATCAGTTTCTGAAAGCTGTGGAGAAAGAAATTTTAGATTTTTAATAAGATCTGTATTAATGAGAGAGTCTCAGCTTGGACCTGTGCAGTCACTCAGAGAGAGAGAGAGAATTACTTGAACTAAGTAACTTCACTGTGCCTGAATGTTTCCTGCCAAAGAGTGAAAGTTGTATATAATCACTCTCCTGGTGGTACCTCCCAGAGTTGATGGTAGTCACTCATCTACTACCTGCTTCATTTAGCATTTTCTGTTACACTACATTACCCTTGCCAAGGTTGTTGACTTTCAGGTAATACTTCATTTGAGACTTTGTCACGTCCTTGTTTCGTTCGTTTAGTTCTTGAGGCTCCAACATGCTTGCATGCGTCGGCCTTGGTCACCTAATGGTGGCTTTCCTTACTGCTTGATCTGTGGCAGCCTCCCTGTTCAGTCCCTTAACTCTGAGGTCACACTTAATGACCTCGTCCCACCCCTAATATTAACACTTCTCACCTTCTGCACCCAATTATCATTCCCCATCCTCTCCACATGCCCAAACCATCTTACTCTACCTCTCCTCATCACAACACCAAAACACTCCAGTGCCATCCTACCTCTCAACTCTTCCATTGTAAACTCAGCCCCCCCAAGCGTTGCATGCAGGGACGCACTGCACATCCACCTAATCATTGTCATTTCTGCATGTTTGAGCCTGCGAATATCCTCTTCCTTTACTGCCCAGGTCTCACTACCAAACAGCATCACACTCCTAACACATGCTGCATACAAAGACCCCTTAACACGTAGGGAGAGTCCTCTCAGTGTCAGGAATTTTATTTCTTTTGTCACTTCTAGGCAACCCATTATTTACCTGTTTTTGATGTGTCCTATTGTCTTCAATCTCACCAGGGATACCCAGATGAGCTGGTAGGGCCTGTGGTGCGGGGCGTGCCATCCATGCACATTGCCATTGGCCTTAATTGGATCCCAGAATTGCTTCAACTTCCAGACTTGGACAAGCAACTCTTTGCCATTGAGCTTACCTCACATCTCGCCCTGCAAAATGCAATGCCTTCTACACTCAGCATCTCTCGTCTTGGCATCAATACCCTTGCCACACTTCTTTCAGGTAGGTGGTTGAAATGTGAATTAATATTACCTAATAAGATGCAGCAGACTTCATATGAGTGTGTTTTTCCAATTGTGCATGATTGAAGCATTAGAGAGTTACAGGTATCATGACGCAAACTACATAGCCTAAGTTTTGTAATCATTTAAGTGCCAGGATACCACATAGTGCGTGTCATCATCATTGTCATCAACATATATATATATTTTTAAATACCTATGGTTGAGGTGTAGTAAATGTGCAGTTAAAAATAATGCCAAAATGACACATAAAAATATTTAATATACAATATTATCTGTACAGTCAGCCTTCCATATATGTGGAATTTGTCATTCATATGTTAATTAGCTATCTCTGTATAGTGTAAGCAAGTAGTTCTAACATCTGATGATGCTTTGGGTGTTTAGCCAATCATATACAGCAGGTAAATTATGACTGCAGGGGCTGTTCTGGAAGGGCACCATTTTGCCATTCACAGGCATCTTAAATACATATTTCTTGTGAATGTGATAGGACTGTAGTACACATAAGAAATGATATTAAAGAGAGTATTTGTAAGTAGGAATGCCAGAAAGCAAGGTAGAGTGTGATTTTTTTTTATATATATATACAGTATATATATGTTACAGTAAAAGTCCATTAATGCGAACACTGCTAATCTGAAAATCCAAATACCTGTAATCCGAATTTTTGGAAAAAGCTGACAAAAACTCGAAAAGTAAAAAAAAAAAAAAAAAAAAATTTCAAACTGGGCGCCAAATGTGCCAAAGTGCCAAGCGGTGTGGTCATGGATCAGGTAATGCATGGATTGGCAACTCCTCGTAAACAACTGACCACTTTTGGATCTGTACCGTAGGTTTAAGGTATTTTCCACAGTAATACATATTACTTTTTTGTGCTTTTACAATACCTGTATGTGCATATTATTATTAGCCATGGACTTACTCTCTCTAATTGGATTTACCTCCCTACAACTGCTGTTTTCAACACTACGCATTACTGGTGAGTTAAACAACCCATAACATCTCTTAAATTACCAGTTACAGTTCTTGTCTTCAGTAATACATTATTAAGTCACTGTTCCTCTGAACTGTCTGCTTGCATCCCTCCACCTCTACGACGGGCACATAGTACCCGTCTAGCAACAAACTCTCGTCCCTTTTCTGTCCAACTCTCTAATGCAAGAGTTAACTGTTACTCCCAGTCTTTTATTTATGCAACTGGTCAACTCTGGAACTGTCTTCCTCTGTCTGTATTTCCTACTTCCTATGATCTCCAGTCTTTCAAACGCAGTGTGTCCAGGCATCTCGAATTGAACAGATCTTGAATTTGGCTCTCTTTTGTACTGTTTTTGCTTTTTCTTGGAAGGAACTGTATGCAGGCCCGTGGCCTTTGGTTCCTTCTTCCATGCATAAAAAAAAAAAAAAAAAGTAGAAAATTTGTGTAATACATAATGTTAATACTGTATGTGCGATATTGTATTATGAATGAATGAAAAGTGGTCCATTTGGTAGAATTTCAGTTTAAACATGAAATTAAGTGTCTTGGGGTCCCACCCAAAAATCCGAAAATCTTATAATTCGAATGATTCTCGATCCACTACCATTCAGATTAATGGACTTTTACTGTATTGTGAATTTTGATATGTTTCTGCTGTACTCATAATTAGAAATATATGTTTTAACTGGTTCATTATGAGACATGTTTTAGTAGTTTCTTCCTTCTGCTTCCAAATGCCTTGTTGTTATAATTATGGAAAGCTAAATTGAACTCTTCCAGTTTGAAATGTTTCTCCCAAGTCAAATAAAATTGTTTGAAGGTAGCAACAATAGAACGAAAATTATGTCGTCTTTATGAACTGGTTATGCTTTTCTCCGTTGTAGTTAGAACACCCCAGTCAGATTGATGACTTTGCATGGCTTTGATCCCCAGTGGATGATTGGAGATTTTTTTTATCATGTACCAGTAATATCACCAAAGGAAGTAATGCTGGTAATCTACCCTTTTGCCACCAAAGGATTCATCTACCCTTTTGCCACCAAAGGATTCATCTACCCTTTTCCCACTAAAGGATTCATCTGCCCCTGTGCCACCAAAGAGATTAAGCTACTCACCTGCCGTAGTGCCTCCAATGGGAGCAGGATGATCATATACCTATGTGGTATCATTGTCCCAGGATCATGTGATTGTGAACCCATTGGATTGAAGGTTGGAGTTTTCCTTCCCCTTCAGTGCCACGTTTCTCATTTTTGAGGATAGGGAGGGAGTTATGAGACATCTGTATAGCCAGCATTGTAGCTCCCTAGTTATACCCTTGCCACTGCGTGAGGCCATCGCTGTACAGCACCAACTTACCTTTAAATTCAGGCTACCATGTCCAGCACATCCATCCTGAAGTGTACTGGAATGTTGTAGTTTACTCTTTGGCCATTAACTCCTTTCTATTTCAGTATTGGGTGAGGATGAACGTCTGAAGATAATGGAATGGTCACTGAACTGTGTGGTGCGTATGGGTCGAGCATTTCCTGCACTAGTGGATGATCTCCTTCACCTCCTGGTCCTGTATGGTCGTGTTGCTGCTGCCCAGGCTGCACTCTCACCAGCTCCGGCACCGAAGTGTGTTGGTGAGTAATGGTGCCCTGCAGTTCCCCCTCCCCCTTTAATTTGATAAAAATTCCTAACCCCTTTCAGATCAGGTGATAGCTAAGTGTAGTCAGATTGAAGGACAAATCTGACAACAGCACATTTCCTGTAACATGACTATGATTCCTAGCCTCTTTCAGTTTAGTTGGTGGTCAGGTGTAGTCAGATTGGAGGGTTGATTTAACTGTAGTGCATTTGTTGTAACCCGACAAAGATCTTGATTTTTTGTAACCTCACAAAGATCGCAGCTTCTTTCAGGTCAGTTGATGGCGAGTTGTAAGTGGATTGGAGGGTTGATTTACCTGTAACTAGGTACTCATTCATACATCACAGCTAAGGGTCTTCAAAATTTTATGCAACCATGATGTATTATTCAACTTAAAGAAGTGGCCCAGTTCCATCAAACAGGATCATGCTGGCTTTAGTTCCTTTTCTTTCTCTTTCTTGCATTGATTCTATTTATGTATTTCTGAGGTACTGTTTGCACAGTTTTTTATCAGTATTTCTAATGCAGTTTTAAAATTATTATATGAAGAAGAATTTGGTGATTATAGGTTTGGCCATTTTTTGTCCCTAAATACAAAGGAGGTAATGTCATGGAACATGGTGTGTAGCTCTGTGCTGTGTGTAAAAAGGATTGGGAGGATTTCTGTTATGCATACAGCTTGGGAAGCGAGGAGCAAAAGGGATGATTTTTTTTTTTTTTTTTTAATGCAAGGAAGAAGGAACCAAAGGCCACAGGCCTGCATACTGTTCCTTCCAAGAAAAAGCAAAAACAATACAAAAGAGAGCCAAATTCAAGATCCGTTGGGTGTGTTTGGTGAAAATGACTTAATGCTGTAAAATCATGTCATCAGCTTGAAGTGGTTTTGTTGAAATGGTAAATATTGTTTCCTGTCTGCCTTTTTGGACAACATCAAAGATGATAAAGTGGTGGAGCTGAGAGATGGTGAGATAGATGGGGTGCAAAAGAATGAAAAGTACAGTAGCACATTATAACCTATTTTAATGTAGTTCATCATTGAGTTGAAGTGATTATTAGCTGTTTTTTTCCTGTTTCATCCTTCCTGAATGACATAGAAGAGGGTTAAATGGTAGAGCTAAGAGATGATGAAATGGATGTGATGAAAAGAAGTGAAATAAAATGCTGTCATTGAGCTGAAGCAATTAATAATGAATTGTTAAATATTGTTTTCTGTTTCAGCCTTCTTGGACAGCATGGAAGAGGGTAAAGTGGTGGAGCTAAGGGATGATGGAATGGCTGTAGTGAAAAAGATGGATTACGAAGAGTGTGCGCCAGCTGGAAGTCCATCTTCCCCCACCCCCCCAACCCAGCTACCCCGTCGGCTGCCCCGGGAGGACACGCTATATGCTAGTATTATTGCTGCCTTTCGCAAGCTGGTAATTGAGAGCACCATGACCCATAATCTCTACTAGTTCGTGTCACAAGTTTATGATATGTTTGGGGACAATAATTCACCTAATATTTTACCTGTTCTGCTTCTCACGTGCTGCTGCTGGCTGATACAGTAAGTACCTTTTAGCTGAGAGAGGAAAGTGACAGTCTTGATCTAATGTACAGTAAAGTTCTAATGTACAGTAAAGTAGATCATACATATATCATCTTCCTGTGTTGCCCCATGAGGAGTGTAGGAGCCCGGAACTAGGCAAGTCGGTCCTAATATTTAAGATGAGAGTGATCAGCCTCACTCATCCCTGAGTGGCATTATGTGAGCAATAAACCCCCAACCACCCTGTGGATATAAACCTACACAGACTCAATCCGATTGGAGTGCCCTAATTACCATACTCATTAAACCACCAAGCGCCATATGTTGGTTCTATGGTTACCACTCAGCTTGGCAAATGGTTTCCTGTACACCAGGAAATCATTTACCCATCTAGATGGTAACTCAGTGTAGAGTCACCCGTAGGCAGAAGGAAGAGTGGAGTAATAGGCAAAATTTTATCCTCAAATCCCAGGGAAAATTTAGTCATTTGCTCAGCCAGATAGTGCCACATACCAGATAATGCAGTGACAAAGATTTGAAAGTTTGCTGCGTATACATTTCTCCAGACAAGTCTCTTAAACGTAGGAGAGTGTCATTGAACTGAAAGGGATAATGAACGAGGGTATCTAACCCTTCAAGTTTGAGTAGCCTCTCCTGAGGTGAATAAAAACATTTGGGAAAACAAGTTTATAAAAAGATGTCCTCATTTTGATGGGGTAAAGTTTTCCCCTCAGTATTTATAAAGGTTGATAGTTCAAATCATTGTACAAGGAATATCATGACCATACCATCCTGTTTTGCCTTCTATCCAATATTTCACCTTGCCTTACCTTTTCTCCTACTTAACCATACTTTGTCATTTACCTCTTCAGTATGGGAGGTTCTTCTGAAGCTGAATAATTATCTTATGGAAGCAGGAGGAATATTGAACTACAGTATAACCTATTAATTTCAGAGATGTTGTTTTCATTTTATTTGTGTCATCTCTTGACAGTTGTATTCAGATTAGGAGTGACTTTTCAAAGTACAGGTGTTAGATATAGCCTTAATAGTCCCATTAGTATGAAAGACCCTTCCGTAGTTAAATAAAACCACTGATCAGTAGCAAGGATTAACTAAGAAGGTGTCACATGGATTAAAGGGATTAAAAAGCACTTCATCATGCTGGAAGAGGTAGCTAATGGCAATTAATTCTCACCCCATCATTATGAGAGATCTTCTGTAAATGAATGATTGGCCATATCAAGATTTTTAAAAATATCATTAGTAATTCCTCCAATATCCGATGTAATAGAGCCAAAGGCATGTCCGAATATTGGTTTTGTCCGGATATTGGTCCTGAAGCTCCAGCACTGGTTTGTCATGACCCTAACCTAACCTAACCTAAATCAGAAAACTACCTTCCTACCTCCCTACTGGACATGTATAGCACTTATTTAGGTCCCATTTCACATAAATAATGCACATATAGCATGAATTTATTGAATTTTAACCAAAAAATGATGATTTAGAGGTGAGTGAGTCATAGGAGCTCAGAACTTGCCAGCATAGTATAATAAGTATCGGACATGGAAATCATCTTTTCTCACATTTTATCCACTAAATTATTGGATACAAAGCATCAAATACAGTAAATGATGTTAATTGCTACCAGAAAAATGGTTAGGTTAGGTTAGGTTAGGTTAGGTTATGACCGGACATGAAATTCACTGCTTCCACCTTTTTCCTAGCTAGTGCACTTAATAACCATGCATGAAAGAATTAAATTAAAAGCAGGAAATTATGATTAATACAATGTTAGGTTAGGTTAGGTTAGGACCGGACATGAAATTCACTGCTTCCACCTTTTTCCTAGCTGTTTTACTTAAGAACCATGCATTGAAAAATTAAATTGCAAACAGGAAATTATGATTAACATTTAGGGTAATTTTTTAACACATGTACAGCATGATGAAAACAGGTTAGGCATGAAAATCTTTATGGTAACCATAGGTTAGGTTAGGTTAGGACCAGACATGAAATTCACTGCTTCCACCTTTTTTCTAGCTGTTTTACTTAAGAACCATGCATGGAAAAATTAAATTGCAAGCAGGAAATTATGATTAACATTTTTGGTAATTTTTTAACACATGTACAGCATGATGAAAACATGTTAGGTATGAAGTTAGGGTACTTACGAACAAGAAGCTGCCATCCTGATGTAATATCCCACTCTATCATCTCAGAGTCTGACAGGAAGACCTTGCACCTGACACACCTTTCCACTTGAGAATCACCACCACTTATCACCAACACTTTCCACAACGTTTTTTTTTTATAACTGGAATCACATCACTTCACTCCACTGTACATAACAGTAAATTCCCGTGTGGTCTAGTGACGATCATCATACACATGATGAAGAAGGTGAAAAGCAGTATCAAGCACTGTAGGAGGTAGGGTATCACCACAAAAGCAATCACTTCGGCCGCCATTTTCGGAGTTGTTCACGAGGCAGTAGCAGAGTCGGTAATGGCGACTGACAGAGGCGCCACGAGTGTAAACATAGCCGATCGGCGTGGGCGGGAAATTCAAACTGACGCGGTCCCAAAAGATCGAAAATTTTTCAATTTTTTTTTAATTTTTTGGCATCTGGGGGGTTGGGCAGCCCACAATATCCGAATAGTGAGTATGTCCGAGTATTGGACGTCCGAATAATAGAGGGATTACTGTATGTTGTTTTAGCCTCCTTGACCACCTTCTTAACACCTCTGCCTCACCTTAATTTATCCACACCAAAGTCAGATACCCTGTACTGCTAAGAGATCTTCCATAAAATAAATCTGGCTGTAACCAGAGGAAAGCTGAGACATTGTCATAATGACATTGCTTTACCCCCGGTACTAATTTTTCTTTTTGCTTTCTTGTGTAACCTGAATTTACCCAGGCTGCTTTCAGTTATTACATTCCATGTCTTATCTTTCCCAGGCTCATTCCACCTGGCCTGACCACTATAGCAAAAATCTGACCTCACCAGCACTGTGACATAGCCAGAACTTGCTCTGTCTCTAGCCAGTCTCATATCATACCCTGATTCTGTCTCCAATAACCTGCCCATCAGGAGCCTTCCAACTACATTCTCAGTCAACTACTGCCAGGTATTAGTTTTAGATGCTGTTAAATAATGTAGTTTTGATGTGTAGAGTTCTTGGATGTAGTTTGACGTAACAGTAGTTACGAGTAGTATCATTAGTGGTAGTCTCTATGGGAGTAGGTCATTTTGAAATATCATCAATTAGCATCAGTTTTATTTTACATAACTGAGTGATGATAATGATGCATTTCCATTTTCTGTACTTTGAGTACCCTCCTATATTTTTTTAAATTATTCTTAGGATCATTAATGTTATCACACTTAATAATCAGGTGAGGCCATAACTGAGGGATGGATCATGATCATGATGATGGAGTTTTATGCCATGCTCTTCCCTCATTTAGGGACAAAATTGTTGCCTCTCTAGGAGAATATTTGTTGAGTGCATAGCGTGTTAAGAGTGGCTGCCCTTCCTGGTGTCAATCATCAGCCCATGGGTAGGATTGAATGCTCAACACCATGGTCATTAGTGTACATTTTAACCCACAGGACCTCAGTGGCTGGATATGCAATTGATTTTATGGTAGATTTGTTATGTTAGTCATTAGATAGATAATTAGAATACTATTTGTACACAACGATGTAATTTTATAGATCAGATGTTAAACATTTTTGGTATCTTGTGATTCGGATCAAAGTTGTGAAGTTTAATTTCACATATTTTATGTCTAAGAGGAGTATCCTTAGTCTGACTCAAGCCATGGGGTTTATTACAGGCTGAATTGATTGATGTACAGGATTACATTTGTAGTAAAATGTATATTCATATGCATAATAGTTTTTATTGAACCCTGATATGGATTTTGTGTGTGTGTGTGTGTGTATGCGTGTGTGTGTGTGTATTTGTGCTTGCACATGCAAGGATATTTGGATTTGTTTTGTGTGTGTGTGTGTGTGTGTGTATGTGTGTGTGTGTGTGTTCTTGTACATGCAAGGATATTTGGATATGATGTGTGTGTGCTTGTACATGCAAGGATATTTGGATATGTTGTGTGTGTGAGTGTGCATGTGTTTTCATGCACACATTCTCAGTGGAAACTGTATCCAAAGGAGAGCTCTCACATTCTGTTTTTTTTTTGTGAAGTAAGCAAGAACAAGCAAAAGAAATAAGAGAGACATTGTCAAGGGAGCACAGGATGAGAGACTAGGTGATACAGAAGTATCCTATGTGGAACAAAAGGTGGAAAGAGGGCACATCAAACAAGAGGAGCAGTCCTGTAGCTACTCCTAAAGGAGGGTTGACATCATACAATATTTCATCCATCTTATACATCAGGTAATAACATGGCAGCTGTGCAGTTGAGTGTCACTGGCAGTAGTGGAATATTGGTAACAGAAGACTCAAGTCAGAAATTTCTGCCATGAGAAGAAAGTGATTTGTATATGTTAACTCACCAACACTTGCACCACATATATAACTACCTCTGGTAGTGCTTAGAAGTGAACAAAATGGGAACAACAAATCTACCATAACTAGATCTCTGTTGATGAAAATATAATCCAGTGTTGTCCTTAGCTGTATGTTGCATAATTACCTCCACCAGTCAGAACAATGTCATTAGAAAAATGAATGCCTAAAGCTGTGTTCATCAAAGAGGAAGTACAGGAAAAGGAGAAGCAACCAACAGCTTAGGCTCTTGCCATATGGTGGAACTGTCATAAAATTTTATTGTGTATCTAGCTGTAGACTTAGGTTTGACAACAGTTCCCTGTGGCCCAGCAGTCCATTTGTGTGCATGACACATTTGACCACTTTGGCACTCCTATCCACCATCCGTTTTGAATATATACTAAGGCTGTATCATCTAGGACTGATATGATGGTATTAGCATGGCTGTTTTTATAACATGTTGGTGGGTCTTGTGGAAAATCAGCAGTCTGTCATTAATGAAATTCAAATACAGTAATCAAACTGTTCTCTGCTGTAGCATGGAATCAAGCTCAAATCCATTCACATAACAAACCACTTCTCTACTTACTTGACTGTCATTTCCACTTGGACAGAGCTTCTTTACATCCTCTTGATTACTATATTGTATTATTGATAAGTCACTGTTTCTTATTTTGTGTTATTTCTTGTAGTGAATATATGTACTTTCTATATTATCTCATGTAATTTTGATAAGTTTTAATTGGGTATTGGCTCTTTGGCAGTCTTCATATTGTATTTTGCTGGTAGCTTAATATTTGTTACATACATACATGCATACAAAAACATAACACCACATTTCCTGTTAAGCAATGCCCAAATTGGGGTTGACCAAGGTACAGCTGATGTTTTCCATGGGCTGGAGGCTAAACTATGTGCCAAAGTCAGCTAATTGCTTTCCAACAGTTGCTTAATTTTGTGCCATGATAATAGACTGTAAATTTTTATGTTTCAGCTTGGTTTATCCAAGGGCACGTCCACATGTGTCCGCAAAGGTGTTAACAACACAGTTTGCAACATGTTTGAATATGTGTATGCAGCAATGTTTAGCTAGAAAGGTACAAAATTTTTCAGTGCTGCATTGAATTTACTGATAGCACAGTAGCAGCCGTGGCTCAGTGGGTTAGAGCGCTCCGCTCTGGCCGTAGGGTCGGAGGATCGAATCCACCCAAGGGTCATTGGTAGACATCAGGAAGGGCATCCGGTCATAAAATGCTACATGCTCCAATCCAAAAAGGCCGACGCATGCAAGCATGTTGCAGCCTTCAAAAACGAAAACGAATACAGATGATGTAGAGAGTATGTCCAAATGAGGCAGCAGAGGTTTCATGATATTGTCAACATGTTCTGGATTCTGCTGTCCCAAGCATGCATGCAGCTTGTTTGTTGTTTATATGTTGCCAGCATTTGTTCGAGCACATGTGTAGTTGCACCCTGATGGCTCCACCTCACTAAGTTATTGAAGCCAGTAGTAGGATGAAGCTGAATATTTTGTAGGCTTGAGTGGTTCGTTGAAAGCAGTGATAAGAAACAGGGAGGTGAGCATCGAAGTGAAAAAGTTGTTACATGACAGTATTGTGATACCAACTCTGACATATGGAAGTGAAGCTTGGACCCTGTTGGAAGGACAGAAGTCAAGAGTGAGAGCAGTGGAAATGAGTTATTTGAGAGGAGCATGTGGAGTCACATGGAGAGACAGACTAACAAATGAGGAAGTGAAGGAGCGTTGTGGTGTGCTTGAGGACGTGATGGGAAGCGTTAGGAGAAACACGTTAAGGTGGTTTGGGCATGTGGAGAGGATGGAGAGTGAAAGATTGACGAGGAGAGTGTATGTGAGTGAGGTGGAGGGGGCGAGAGGGAGGGGGAGGCCGAGGATGAGATGGAGGGATGGAGTGGAGAGGTATATGAGAGAGGGGGGTGTGAGTTGGGAGCGTGGTAGTGAAATGGCAGGGGACAGAGTGACATGGAGGCGATTTGTTTGTGGCCACCCCGTTCGGGATTGAGGCGTCTGGCAATAGATAGATAGATAGAGTGA
The DNA here is from genome assembly GCA_018397915.1 of Birgus latro. Taxonomy (NCBI): domain Eukaryota; kingdom Metazoa; phylum Arthropoda; class Malacostraca; order Decapoda; family Coenobitidae; genus Birgus; species Birgus latro. The sequence goes on from JAGKTI010002833.1 coordinate 52,496, forward strand.
GAAGTGGTTCAGTGTGCAACTTATTTATCTTGGTGATTTGTTAACAGCGTCTTATAACTTCATGGTTCCTCTTCTTTCGTGATCCTGCCAGACCCATTGTCAGAGGGAATTGGGTTAGGGGATGAAGATGAACTGATTTATCTAGTGATTTGTTAACAGCGTCTTATCACTTCATGGTTCCTCTTCTTTCGTGATCCTGCCAGACTCATTGTCAGAGGGAATTGGGTTTGGGTGATGAAGATGAACTGATTCTAAATGACAGATTATTTAAATTTATTAATGCAGGAAGAAGGAATGAAAGACTGAAAGCCAACAAAGGCTATTCCTTCCTAAGAAAGTTGACACCTGTCCTGAGAACTTCCCTTTGCACACACCTCAGGCTGTTGGTGAAGATGAAAGCCATCAATTTTTCAGTAACCAAACTATCTTTTCTGCTCCATCTATACACCCACAGTTGGTCTTTGATTGAGGCAGCCTGTCAGTTTTCAAAGTTCTAGGTTCCCCATCCCAAAGGGATATACGCCACCTTTTTATTAGTTTTACACAGTGGTAGCATTCTCGCTTGCCATCTGGTAGACGAGAGTTCGTGCCTTGCTCAGGTTGCGAAAAGTTTCACTGACGAAGTGGGTGGTTACTGTCCCCCTTGAGCAAGGGGATGGGTGTGTGTGTGTGTGAAGGTCACAGCCTTGCCCATAGATCGGACTATATGAGCTCTCAGCTCCCTTCCGGGAGGGTAAAAGCTGACGATCACTACCATCACTACCATCAAGTGATCCTGACCGACCCGGTGAGTTACACACACACACACACACACACACTGGTTAAAGAAAGCATATCCATTTTCAAGGTTTTAGATGACACCTCCCACCCTTGGGTACTTAACAGTTTGTGGATGGTGTATCTCACTGGCTTGGCCAATCGTGATCGAGCTGCTTTACATACAGTTAGGTAATAGGCATATGAATGAGGTCAGGCCTGTTGGTGCCGTATTCAGAGTTTGGTGTCCACCTGTCATTCCCCGGTTCCCACTCCCATCTTTCCCTACTGTATATGATTATGGATGCCATACCTTGGTAACCAGGCAACCATTTGTTATGCACCCATACACACACATCAGGCTTATAGTGAAAACTGTTTGCTCTTTAGCCTCTAAACATCCCATCATCCCAAGCAAATATGTATCAGTTCAGTTCCATACATCTAGACTTGTGCCCACCCTCCTTCCTGAGAGAGAGAGGGAATGGATGGAGGATGGAAGGGTGTGTAGAGTTTTGGAGAGAGAGAGAGAGGGAGAGTAGGTATGGCAGGGTATGTACTGTTTACTGTTTTGAGGAGAAAGAGAGAGAGAGAGAGAGAGGGTGGGAGAGCAGGGATGGCAGGGTGTGTAGAGTTTTGAAGAGAGAGAGAGTGGAGATAGCAGGGTGTGTAGAGTTTTGGAGAGAGAGAGCAGGGATGAGAGGGTGCATAGGGTTTTGGAGAGAGAGAGAGAGAGCAGGGATGACAGGGTGCATAGGGTTTTGGAGAGAGAGAGAGAGAGAGAATCATATATAACCTACATTAACACCTTCACTATGAGCTGGTCTCCTAAGTTGACTACAATGATCTGACGTTAGTTGAAGCCAGATGAAAAATTAAAGCGTTCTCAGGGTGAAAGAGTGAGACCAGTTTAGCCAGGATAATGATTCTCTCTCTCTCTCCTAAAGAGCAAGTTCATAGGTTCATAAGTTTACATCTTTTTTTTTATGGTTTGATTCACCTGTCGGAAGTCCCCGTATGTATTTACCTGGGGACTGGCTTTGGAGATTTCGTAACACCTCTTACTTAGCGATTTATTCCTCACATTTTTCAGTAGCCTCTTGCATGTTGTCAGTGCAAGTGTGCGATAATTGAAGAAGAAAATATAGGTAGGATGCAAGAGAATTTCAAGGTGCAGTATACAAAATAAATCGCCCAGAGAGAGGTGCCACGAAGCCTCTTATCCCAATTAGAATGCAGGCCTAAGGATCGGTTACAGAGATTGCTAACACTTCTTCATTTTTTTTTTCCAAGGGTCATATTAATATTGTGTTAGGTTATTGATGCACTTTGTCATTTTTAAAAAGACTTAAATACTGTAGTAGTACAGTGGTAGTAGTAGTAGTGGTTGTGGTAGTTAGTAGTAGTAGTACGGGTAGTTAGTAAGTAGTAGTAGTAGTAGCAGTAGCACTTTGTAGTAGTAGTAGTTATAGTAGTAGTAGTACTAGTAGTTGTCGTTGTTGTTTTTGACGTCACTGCAGCCCCAGGTCATTTGAAACATGAACTGAAGTTGTCCCCATCCTGCAGTCCACCATTCTCGTTTGGGGGAAGTGGGAATTGAGGGACGTTTGTATAACCAGGCAGTCGGGCCACCGCGTTACATCAGTGCCATCGCAAGAAGGCATCCCTCTCCGACACCAATAAGCAAAATAATTTGCTAAAGAAAACGTGGAGGAAAATGTCAAAGCCCTTATTTGTCCATGGCTTTGGGGCTTTCGTAACACCTTTTAATGAGCGATTTATTCTGCCTCCCTTTGCAGTCTGTCGTGTTACTGATGCAAGATATTCCGACATCAGAATGGCACAATTACTGTAGAATATATAAGATGTAATACACAAAATAAATCGCTTAGGAAGAGGGATTACAAACTCTCCAAAATCACTTCCTAAGCCGATGTGAATACGGACTTAAGGAACGTATTTTAACACACTACGACAATGTATTAATATTATTATTTTTATTATCATTATTATTATTATGGGGAGGATATGGAGAATGTGAGTGCATTTACGAATAAGTACTTGGGTAGTGTGATGAGTAAGGATGGAAGTTTGGGGGGTGAAGTGCTTGAAAGGGTGCAGCAGGGAAGAAAGGTTGCTGGTTCCTTGAAAGCACTGATAAGAAACAGGGAAGTGAACATGGAATTGAAAAAGCTGCTACATGGCAGTATTGTGATACCACCTCTAATATATGGAAGTGAAGCTTGGACCCGGTTGGAGGGACAGAAGTCAAGAGTGACAGCTGTGGAAATGAGTTGAGGAGCATTTGGATTCACATGGAGAGACAGAATGAGAAAGTGAAGGAGCATTGTGATGTGGATGTGGATGTGATAGGAAGTGTTAGGAGAAACACATTAAGGTGGTTTGGCCATGTGGAGAGGATGGAGAGTGAGAGACTGATGAGGAGAGTGAATGTGAGTGAGGTGGAAGGGGGAGAGGGAGGGGGGAGGCCAAGGATGAGATGGAGGGAGGGAGGAGGCCAAGGATGAGATGGAGGGAGGGAGTGGAGAGGTATATGAGAGAGGAGTGTGTGAGCTGGGAGCAGAGCAGTGAAATGGCGGGGGACAGCGATATGGAGGCAATTTGTTTGTGGTCACCCCTTACGGGATTAAGGCGTCTGGCAATAGATAGATAGATAGATTATTATTATTATTATTATTATTATTATTATTATGATTATTATGATACGAAATAATGTGATTCGTGAAAGATGTGGAGTGAAGAAGTCTGTGGACACAAGAATCGAAGAGTGTACTGAGATGGTATGGTCATGTGGAGGGAATGGATAACAATAGAGTGGTGAAAAAGGTATATCTTAGCAAATTTGAAGGGAGGAGGCGAGGTAGGGCAAGGAGAAGGTGGAGGGATATGGTGGATGAGTGTGTGAGAAAGAGAGGTTTGGAAGTCGGTGAGGCTAGGGGACTGACAAGAGAGCGAGTTGGCTGGATGAATATTGTGAGAAGCGCATGATCAGGGATTTGGCACCCCTTTTTAACACGACAGCGTCCAGATTGACTCCATCGGATACACAGCTTATGTGAAGCTACAGAACATGTTGAATGTTTTTGACGTATCAGATAGAGCCAGAATTCCGGGGGCTTAAATGGTGAGCGAATGGAAGCGTGGCCCATTGGATTGAGCAAATTTGGGCTGTCTGGACATTGCTTCTCCTCACCCTGCCCTGGGGTGGAAAAGGAGGTCCGGATGATGATGGTTATATCCAAATTATTATGTTAAGGTTAGGTGAGCCTCAAATTGCTGTATCTAACTCGTGAAGTTTGAAAAATATCCCCCAAGACTGATAACGAAGGTTCTACCCATCTCTTTCCCCCCTATCCCCCCCCCCATTCAGGAAATTAGGCCCTGTATTATGCCCTGTACTTCTGGTGTATCTCCATTCCACCAACATGTGGTGCTCTGCAGAGATTGTATGTAGGATGAGAAGTGCTTGTAAGTGTGATTGTTGGAGTGGCTTTGGATGTGTGTGTAGTCTGTGAACCAAGTGTAATCAACTCGCGCAAGCCGACTGGGTGCAAGCATACTTTATAGTATGCGACGCTGGTTCAACCATAGCAACCCTTATGTCTGCCTTAGCAGTACTTGGTCGGAAGAACACTCCGAAAGTTTAACACCCGGGCGGGGCGCGAACCCTCATTCTTCAGTGTACGAAAACACACTTTACCGCTGTGCCACAGAGGCTCTAAATTAACCTCTCCAACACGAAAAATCTCGTCTAAACTGAATGATGCCTTCCGGATATATAAAAAAAATTAACACACACACACACACACACACACACACACACACACACATTTGTCAGAAAGGGTTGACAGCAGCCTAGGAACTTATTATCATCGACATTTCAGGTCTGTAACTGAAATACAGGAGTTAGGGGTTGAGGCCGCAGACGACGCGACGGCCAATGCAAACGACACCAACCCCCCCAGTACCACCGGGGGTCCGCCGCTGACACTGAGCGGCTGGGAACAGGAACGGCGCCCCTCTTACTCCCAGGTGATGCCTCGGAAAGGTAGCAGTCGCCGGCGCCTAGTCTCCGGCCGAAATTCCACTTGCCAGGTAAGGGGTGGAGTTTACAACTCCACGCAACACCGTGGTATTGGCCATTGTCATACGGGCACAGGGCAGAACCGGCCACAGTCTGTTCCCCAGTTGCATCCCCGCTACAGGGCCACGGCACAGACGCGTGTCAGTCGAGCAGGACAGGCCACAAGTCGTCTGACTCCTGTAGTCGTTCCCCCCAGAGTAGCGCCACAGTACCGGCCACAAGCCGTACTGGGTACGAGGCAGGATCGGCCACAGTCTGTCCCTCTGCTACTAGTCCTCTTAGCTCCACGGTACGGGCCATTAGCCGCACCAGAGCTACAACCCCCTGTGCCACTACGACGTTGGCCACTAGTCACGTCAGGCCAGAGGTAGAGCAGGCCACTAGCCACCCTGGAGCTGCAGTCCCCTGTGCCACCACGACGTCGGCCACTAGTCACGTCAGGCCAGAGGTAGAGCAGGCCACTAGCCGCACTGAAGCTGTTGTCCTCTGTGCCACCACGACATCGGCCATTAGTCACGTCAGGCCAGAGGTAGAAGAGGCCACTAGCCGTACTGAAGCTGTTGTCCCCTGTTCCATTACGACGTCAGCCATTAGTCACGTCATGCCGGAGGTAGAGCAGGCCACAGTCCGCTTCTCTCCCACAGGAGATCCTGCAGCCAGAGAGGACCCCTCCCCCAAGCCGTGGCAAGGCCTCACCCGAGGCCTTGGTTCTCTACAACTCTACCAGTGTGAACAGCGGCCGAAGCGGAGCCCCAGCAGACCCCAGCGCCGATGTCGGGCCCTGTCCACTACTCCCCCGGCCCTAGGTCCCCGTGTGACGAGCCTGACGGCTCCGCCGCCCTCCAGCTGTTGCCGCAGTCCAGCCACCCCGGGTTCCAGTACCTTTGGTCCTCAGTCACCCCGGGAGTTGCCCCGAACACCAGGACGTGACTTACCTGTGGGCGAGACCTCTCTGAGTCTCTCCCAGACTCGACGTCAGGCCCGTCTCCTGGCTCTCTTTGGACTGAGCCCTTAGTCCCACGACTACGTGTGGGGCCCTGTCCAGGGGCGTGTCAGTCTGCCCTTCCTCCAGACGGAGGAATCAACCTGTGGCCCACCAGTGGTCATGAAGCGAGTGGACTTTACCTATGTGTGTGCTTTCTAGACCCAGATACATGTGTGTGCATTAGTTTATACCATGCGAGTGATTCCCTATAGTATATTCTAGTGATAAGTGATCAGGAGCCCAGAGTGTAAGATTGGACGAGCCTAATAGTAACTTTGGCCTAATTTATATCCTGAGTGGAGTCCCGCGCATCCCCCAGCTAACGAAATGCCACAGTGACCAACAGAACAATAATATTATGCTGATTGTGCCATTCCCTTGTTTATTGAAACTCTCCCTCCCCAGTGCAAAGGCACACGAGTGAAACACCTCAGTGGCGAACAGAAGGAATAGATATTATTCTCATCGTGCCTTCCCCTTGTGTATTAAATCTCCACCCACCCCAGTGTCCGGGCACAGTAGTTAGGGTACGTCTGGGCATTTCCAAATGTCCCGCTAGGATACCGCAGTCCCCCCCCCCCCTTCAGTGATCACTGCGCGGCTGACTCTACCTGAGATAGACTTCCGGCTGGCAAGTGTCTATGACACAGGTATTAACGTAATTTATACACCATATATAGAGAATGAAAGTAATGCAAGTATAAGTGGCTGGGGAATGGCAGGGAGAAGGAGGGTTGTGAGAAGAGAGGAAGAAATCACCAGGATGGAAGTTGTGGAAGCAGTGAAGAAAGTTAAAATGGGGAAAGCCCCAGGAATTGATGGAGTGTGTGGTGAAATGGTGAGATAGTAATAGAATGGATGTGGAAGGTGTGCAGTTTGGCTTGGGAGGAGGGTAGAGTCCCGGAGGATTGGAAGTCAGGTATAATTATTCCTCTGTACAAAGGAAAAGGGGAAAAAGCAGTGTGTGTGTGGTAATCATAGGGGCATTTGCCTTCTCGGTGTAATAGGAAAAGTATATGGTAGGATACTTATTGACAGAGTTAGGGAAATTACAGAGGAATTAGTTGGAGAAGAACAAGGAGGTTTTAGGAAGGGAAGAGGTTGTGTAGACCAGATATTCATTCTTAGATCCTTAGTGGAAAAGTTTCTAGAGAAGGGCAAGAAGTTGTATGCAGCCTTTATGGATCTGGAGAAAGCATATGACAGGGTGGATAGACAAGGTTTGTGGAAGGTATTAAGAATATGTGGAGTGGATGGGAAGTTGTTGAAGGCAGTGAAGAGTATGTATGAGGGTGCTAAGGCTGCAGTGCGTGTGGATGGCAAACTGAGTGAATCTTTCCATTTGAAGGTTGGATTGAAACAAGGATGTGTCATGACTCCATGGTTGTTCAATCTGTATATGGATGGGGTTATAAAAGAGATACAAGGTCGGGCAGTGGATGTTGGAGCGGCCCTAGTGAGAGAGGGCAGTGTTTGGAAACTCCCTGTACTGTTGTTTGCAGATGATACTATGTTGTTGAGCGAATATGAAGGGGAGCTGCAAGGCTTGGTAGATGAGTTTGGGAGAGTGTGTAAGAAACGGAATCTAAAGGTGAATGTAGGGAAGAGTAAAGAGTTGATCTTCGAGAGAAGTGAAGCCAGTGAATGTACAGTGAAAGTGGATGGGAAGGATATAGAGAATGTGAGTGAATTTAAGTACTTGGGCAGTGTGATGAGTAAGGATGGAAGTCTGGAGGGTGAAGTGCTCGAAAGGGTGCAGCAGGGAAGGAAGGTTGCTGGTTCGTTGAAAGCAGTGATAAGAAACAGGGAAGTGAGCATGGAAGTGAAAAAGTTGTTACATGACAGTATTGTGATACCATCTCTGACGTATGGAAGTGAAGCTTGGACCCTGTTGGAGAAACACGTTAAGGTGGTTTGGGCATGTGGAAAGGATGGAGAGTGAAAGACTGACGAGGAGAGTGTATGTGAGTGAGGTGGAGGGGGCGAGAGGGAGGGGGAGGCCGAGGATGAGATGGAGGGATGGAGTGGAGTGGTATATGAGAGGGGGGTGTGAGTTGGGAGCGTGGTAGTGAAATGGCAGGGGACAGAGTGACATGGAGGCGATTTGTTTGTGGCCACCCCGTGCGGGATTAAGGCGTCTGGCAATAGATAGATAGATGGATATATACCAGTGCCGTCCAGTGCTATACGAGATTGGAAAATTGTAGTAAATTCATTCCTGTGTCCTGAATCATGAGTGTATTTTATGTGTCATAAGTGCTGGGTAAATATTACCATACTTTCTACTTGCCGGCATAGTGACAGATTTCCAATCAAGTAAGACCTTGTGTTGAGTTGTTAACTCATCCCCGGCAAACCCAGCATCTAATATATTTGTTGATGTATTATTGTCTCTGGGAAGATATTTGTAAAACATGTGTGTAACATTCACTGCCTTTTTTTTTTTTTTTTTTTTTTTTTGTGTGTGTCCAGTCCTATTCCTTAGAGGTACCGACCCGGTCTAGAATAGGGACCCGCTGTAGCCAGCGTATTTGAGGGCAAGAAACCGACCCGCAAATACGTAGCATAACAGTAACCCTACTTGTATTTTTTTAGTCTCTGGTTCTACGTGATCTCCATGAAAATTATGCCGTTTTCACTGCATTATTTCAACGGTTCTAAAAATTGGCTGAACTTGAGTGTAGGAATGTAGTTTCTCGTTAATGACGGGTGGGGCTTTGTAACCGGTTTAGCTTGCGATCGACTTCACGCCATATAATTTTGCTTTGTCTTTTGCCGAAATAACAAGATGGCGGTAGTATGTTCACACTTATTCCCTATCCTTTCAAGAACAGTAATGATAATAATAATAATAGTGATGACAGTGGTCATGATGATGATAATAATAATAATAAATAATAAATAATAATAATAATGATGATGATGATAATTATAATACTAGTAAATAATAATAATATGACGACGGCGACGATAATAATAATAATAATAATAAAGACTTTCTTTTCATAACTAATAATCGTAAGGTACATTATTATTTTCTGTAAACATGTATATAAATATCTGTCATCATTTCTCTATGATCTGGGACAAAAATTCGCTTCATATTCCACCTTTTTCCACTTAACGCTTTCCTCTGGTGGCTAATGTTCCTAAGCTGAGGGAGGCTCTGTACCGGGATGTTTCTTTGCCCGTGGTTGATTATCTTTGAGCTGATACGGAAAGTGACGGACATGCCCTGAGTGTAAAGTGGACACAGTGGAATAGTAGGTTAAATTCTGAACTCGACAATACCTGGTTAGTTTTTAGCAGTGTTTAGAATAGAATGTCACCTCTGATTCAGTTCTTGGGTTAAAAAGTTCAGCAGGTTTATACACCAAAGGTCCTGTTTATAAACGCCTAAGAAATAGTAATTGAAGGCCAAGTATAAGAACACAGTGTACAGACTAATATTCTAGTGATTAGCTCATGTTATAATTAAGCATTGGAGATGGTGAGATGGAAATTTTAGGTCAAGTTACAGTGAATATATTACAGCAGCATGCTCTAGTGTTAATCTCTTATCACAGCTCAGCATTGGAGATGACGAGATGGCACATTTAGGCCAAGTTTAAGTGATGAGAGCGGCATTACGGGAGCTTCGCCTGAGCAGACAGTGGTGGTGTAGCTGCCATCAAGTGTCAGATTCTTGTGCCAATCTGCCTTCCACAACAGGTAGGGCGAATTACTTGCACCTGGCCAACATTTATCCCCTTCAGCCCCAGGATGTATTGTGTGTGTGTGTGTGTGTGTGTGTGGGGCCATCTGACAAATTTACTCAGCTTAGGAGAGACGTGTTGACTTGGCATGCTTAGATACATCCTTCATTAACACCTTGTAAAAATTGGAATTCTCTTAAGTTGAATAATATCGTTTGGTAGTAGCACGGAAAAACTGATAAAAAGTAATCTGATTGAAGTAGTTGACCAGTCAGTACGAAGAGGCGTTATTATTATTATTATTATTATTATTATTATTATTATTATTATTATTATTATTATTGTGGTTGTTGTTGTCCACGTTGTTTTTGTTTTTGTTATCTTCAGACCTTTGCATTCAGCTTTGGGGAAACTTCTGGCAGTGAAGAGGCTAACGATCTCTTCTGATTCACTTCATTGTGAAAGATAGGGATGGGAGTGTGTGGTGGTGACGGCAGTGTGTGTGGTAGTGATTGCAATGTGTGGTGGTGGCAGTATGTGGTGGTAATGTCACTGTGTGGAGGTGGCAGTTTGAATGACAGTGTATGGTGGTTATGGCAGTGTGTGGTGGTGATGTCAGTGTGTGGTAGCGGTGTAAGTGTGAGGAGTTGATGGCAGTGTGTGGGGTTGATGGCAGTGTGTGTGTGTGTGTGTGTGTGTGTTTACATACAGAAGTAAGTTACCGGGTTTTGTAAGTGGCTTCGTCCATTACCGCTTGACTCATGGGGTTTGGGGGA
>JAGKTI010002834.1:23034-38770 GCA_018397915.1 Birgus latro
ATGCAAGAGAATATTAACGTGCCCTGTGCCGAAAATCAAATTGTCAGGGAGAGGTATAGTACTAGGGAACCTCTTCAGCCCTTGGAAATACGGCTTTTCTTCAGGTTTTTGCCCCGTCATGACAAGTTATTTATCCCCACTTATATTTGGGCAGGGGGGAGGTCAGAGAGGGAATGGACAGGGAGGGGAGAAGGTCATATAGGGGCTGGGGTGGGAAGTGGAAAGGGTGGGGGGAGATGGGGAAGGGGGAAGCCAGAGGAGAAGGGGGAGATCAGAGGGGATGGGCTGGACGGGTGAGGCAGGGGGGAAATAGGCTTTTATAGGGTGATCTTAAGGTGTTTCATCTTCGTGAATGGCAAAAAACACGAGCAAAAAGATAAAAAGCAAGCCAAGGTCGTGGAGTAAACTAACCCATCAAGCCAGATATGGAAAGGAAAACTGTCACTTGATGAACGGCGTGGGAAGGCTGTGTCATCTTCTTTACAATAGGAGGTGCGAAATGCTGGGTAAAATCTGTGTTGATGTTTTGAAGATGAGTTAAATGTCACCCAGTTTGTCTGTAGTTATTATTGTACTTCCAATGTTTCAGTGTTATTTTTATATATTCATCAGTCACATTGCTATTACCATTCTTTTGTACATACTCTTCGTTTACTTAAGCATTTTTTCCCGTTAGAATTTATGTGTGAATACCAGTACAGTTTTCCCACGTCTGTTTCTGTACAAGTTATTGATTAATGGTTTGAATCGCATCGCACATCTTAAATCCCCATAAAAGTCGACATTTGTATTTTTTAATTATCCTCTTAATTCCCAAAACTTATAATACCGTAGAGAACCATTCTAGTTTTTCTGCGCCCTTTCCCATAATTAATGATAGCCACCATTGCACACCTTAAATCTTTACAACAGCCGACTCATTCAGTTTTCAGGTAGCCTTTCTGAAAGCAGAACTGAAATTCTCCTCCTCCTCATCATCGCCCTGACTTCTTTCAACTAAGAATACAAATTCTTTTTTTCTTGTTTATTGATACAGCTAACTTAAACCATCATAACTGCCAACACAATGTCTGTATTTTGCTGTTTTTTATTTTCGCTGGTATGTGTGTGTGTGTGTGTGTGTGTGTGTGTGTGTGTGTGTGTGTGTGTGTGTGTGTGTGTGTGTACAGGAGAAGCGCGTGAATGTGTTTATTGGGAGTTGTCAGGAAAGTTCGGCTGGAGTTTGTTGTGTGGTGGGGGTGTGAGGGCGCCCGGGGGGACCTAGCTGTCTCGACCCTCGCACTCCCTCCTCCCACACCTCATCCACTTTCCTTTCCACCTCCACCAATTCCACCTCCATCAAAGCCCGTAGTACCCTAATTTGTGGGTAATATTATCCAGCGATACTGCTCTGAACTACGATGCTCTGGGTGGGTTTGTGCTGTGCCATATGGGTCGTGCTTAAACTAGACTATGACATGTCGAGACGCGGACCCTCCCCCAGCCTGATGCATTATCTCTGGTCAGTTGTATAAGTAGGTGGCATAGGCGGGAGGAAATTGCATTGTCCTTTCATGGTAGAATTGTATCGACAGGACGATGGCGCCTCCTGGGGCCTCTGTTAGATTGGCTGTGGGTGGAAGGGGCCCCTCACGGCGCCAGAGGAGGCTTATTTGTCTTTTATTTTGAGATTCCTGTATTTCTGTAACTGCAAATTAGCCAGTAAAACACCTTAGTTTGATGACTTAATTCTTCTTCCTCCCACTAGTCGATATGTTTATAGGAGACTTTTTAAACTGAGAGATTAAATCTAGCCTTCATCAGCTGCTTCACTTGTAGAGATCCCCGCTAAAGGAGAATTAAAAAGGCCGTTGGTGGCTTCATTATATTGAAATACATCATTATACTGAATGATTTAAACATGTATAGATTAATGTGAAGCAAAATGTAACTTCTTAGTATTATACGAGTAATAAAACCATCCTGACATCACTAACTGCTGATTTTTCTTACAGAGCCTGCTCGGTACGTGTGTGGAACGTGTGGCGCAGTGCTGGGGTCGGCGTGGTCGTTGGTGCAGCACGTACAGTCCTCGCACGGCATCATCATCTACCAGGAGGCCCCGGGCGGCATCCCCCTCACCACGCCCTCCACTCCCCCTGGCCTCCCCCGTCCCTCACACTCATCCCCGCTGGCCTCTGTGTCCTCCACCGCCACCACGGCGTCCGGCCCCCATCCCCCGCCACTCCAGCTCCTTGACCCCTCCAAAGTTGATATCACTAAGGTGGACATTACTAAGGTCGATCTCTCAAAGGTTGACCTCAGCAAAATCGCTGCACCTGTGACGTCGGGAGCCACCCCCCTGCCTCCCCACCCACCCGTAACTGCCCCCCTCCTGGACCCCAACCATCCTTTCAACCTCCTGCGTATGCCCCTTGGAGACGCCCGCGCCCCCTTCCCTCCTGGCTTGGCCCCACCATTCGTGCGGCCTGGCCATGACTTCCGCATGGACCAGCTCCTGCAGGAGGGATTGCGCCTCAACCCTGGGCTGCTCCCTCCACATTTTGAACGGCCGCCCTTTCTTGACCCCGGGCTGGGTGCACCCCGCCATACCGCGCCCACGCCCCTAACTCCTGGCGGAGATCCTAACTTGGATTTTTACTCGCAGCGACTGCGACAGCTGGCTGGCACCACCAGCCCAACCAGCTCCACCTCACCCCGCAAGCCCCTACCAACTCCACCATTCACCTCACCCAACGCACCCACGCCCTCCAGCCTCGCCCCGTCCCAGACACCCACCTCCACCCGCACAGATTCTGCCTCCACAGCACCAGAGCGACGCTTCAAGTGCATAACCTGCTGCAAGTGCTTTCGATGGGAGAGTAACCTGGCCATCCACCAACGAGTGCACACGGGAGAGAAAGACTACCGCTGTCCCAAGTGTCAGGAAACTCTCTCCACACCTCAAACACTTCGCCTCCACATGAAGTCGCACAAAAAGAGTTCAAACACTGAGAGCGCTTCACCTGATTCCTCACGGCCACAGACAGAGGATGACAATGATGATGAAGAGGAGGAAGAAGAGGAAGAGGAGGAGGAGGAAGAGCTCGATGAAGAGGAGGAAAACCCATCTGTCTGTGAAACTGGTGATGAAGAGGACGATGAAGTGGTGGAAGAGGAAATTAATGATGATGATGAACCTGAGGACCTTTCCACTACCTCCAAGTCCACTCCGGTGCCCACCTCACAGAGTGTGTCGTCCAGCACAGCAGACAACCACAAGATGCCCAGGGGAGACCAACAAAAGACCGTGGTGGGAGAACTCATGGATAAATTTGGCCTTGCTAACATTTCTGCGTACAATGAGGCTTACCACCAAGCACTGAAAGAATCGGGCCGTTTTTCAACCCCTCTGATTGGGAAAGATGGTGAAAAATTTTTTCCTGCCAATGGTATTGAAAAATTGAAACTTAGGGAAGATTTAACAAAAGGCTTGATAACCTCTCAGCCAAGCCTAGATTTGGCTCACCAAACTCTTCTGGGAGCACTGGATAATCCCTACGACGCTCAGAAGAGATTGGCCGCAGCCCAGAGGGACGGTGGTCTATACGCTGGCCTCTGGTTCCCCAATCTCGCAGGGACGGGATCGACACCCAAGGACTTGTTCCCTGGACTGCCACCATCTGAAGGGAACTTCTTACAACGCAAACTCATGACAGACGGAGGTCCCATAAAGCCTGGGGATGTACCTGTGGGCCTCACAAAGCCTGGCACCAGCTCGGCACCCAGCACGCCCATCTCTCTCGTTCCACCAATGAAGAAAGAAGGCAAAAGAAATGACACATGCGAATTCTGTGGTAAAGTGTTCAAGAACTGTTCAAATCTCACAGTTCACCGACGCTCTCACACTGGAGAAAAGCCGTACAAGTGTGACCTGTGTAGTTACGCATGTGCACAGAGTTCAAAACTAACTAGGCACATGAAAACTCATGGCCGTATGGGAAAAGATGTTTACCGCTGCCGGTTCTGCGATATGCCATTCAGTGTGGCATCGACCCTAGAAAAGCATATGCGAAAATGTGTCGTTAATCAAAATAAGAAAGGATTGTTCCCACCACTGTCAGCAGGCGGGCAAGAAGGGATGGACTCCTACAAGAGTCTTCACTTTACACCTGTCATTAGTGATGACTCTTCAAAATCTAGCAGTCTGTTTTCCCCGCATTTTAACACAACCGCAACTGGCACCAACACTTCTAACGACGACACAGGTGACTCATCAAACCTGTCGGGCCCCGGATCTTGAGATTGGGCCCCCATGGTAGCGCCCCAACTGCCGCCGCCGGGGACACCTGAGCTCGCATCCCCAACTATGGGGTTCCCCAGGGCACCTACCCACCCGTGGGTTGCGTCTGGTCGCCCCCCTCCCCCGCTTCTGCTGAGAGGGGTGTCCGGCCCCTTGGCTCCCAGTGGGCCACCCTGGACACCACCGGTGGCGCCGCACCCCCCCGGGACCCCTCCTAGAGCACCGGCGCCGCCCACCTGACCAGTTGCGGCGGCAGCAGCGGCAGGGCGGGCAGCATAGCCCGCACATTCCCACACCTCGCGTCACGTGACTTCCCAGTGAGCAGCGCCCGCGTCCCCAAAGTCGTGGGCGCCACAACAAGCTAGTCCTGTGTGTTGTGCGAGGGTGACGGCAGCAGCAGCACGCCCACACGCGACCTATTGTTCCTATTGATGTTATGTGTTGTGTAGTGTTGTCCTGTCTTGACTGGTCAAAAGAGTGGCTGAAGATGTGTGAGCCCAATATGTGAGTGCCAGCAGTGCCACCAGCTGGCATTCGTACACACATACCAGTGCTACCCATGCCAACACACCTACAAAGAACCATTATCCACACTGTGTACTCCGCTAACACGATCTAGACCTAGTTCATAGAGTATAGGCTGAAAGATGCTTCAAAGAAATGAGCTGCTCTCGCAAGTAATCAGTTTGTTTGACGTGAGAAGCGATGGCATCTTCCTTAATCTACGAGGCTGCAGGAAGACTTTATCCAGATGATCTCTCTAGCTGTGTTAATTCACCAGATAATTCTTGAGTTGTGTCCAGATCGGGTCCAGCAACTTTACTGACGTTATTGTGTTCTGCTTTGATCTGAGAGAGAATATGAGCGAAGCTATTTGGTGCAAAGATGGCTACCCCTTTCTCCTCAGGGACGCCAATACTGTCTGCGTGAGTGGTATAGATATGTATTATGTATAACCATTGAATTTATATTCAGTTAGAGAACGTGTGTAGACCAGACGGCTTGACGCCATAGCAGTCATGCAGGTCGGAGTAATTCCAGTTTACAATAGCTATAATTTCATCAAATTCTTTTAGTCACTGAATGAGAGTTCTTTAATCCTTTCATATATTTTTGTTTTGTATAAAGTAGCAGACGTAAGCTCACTTTATCCACACTTATCAGATCTATGTAGTCAGAGTGAAGGTTTCTTAGTAGGACCTGTACAGCACATTGGTGAGCTGGGGCGAGGCGGGACTCTGTTGGTACCAGACTGACCAAGGATGCGTTGCACGGACAGACATACGATCACCTCCTCGTAGCTCATATTTTGATTGGCAGGAGGAACAAGAAACACGGAAAGGTTATATGTTCCCCTTGTTTTTCCTGTAAAAACAAATCACAGTTCCGAGAGGGAAGTGAAAATAAGTTTGTTCGTGAAATCCGGGCCCTCTCACCACCTCGCTCCAGTCTTAAGGTCGTATGCTGAGTGGCATTGGAGATTTCTTTGCACCTCCTCTTCAGGGATTTATTTTGCCTATTGCACCTAAATTACCTCTTGCATGTCAGTATTAAAACGATACAAATAACATACGAGAGAATACCAAGATGCATTATGCAGGATAAATAGGTGAGGAAGAGGTGTTACGAATCCTACTTTGACACCTAGAATATGGCCTTTAACCAGAGAGGCTAGCAAGCAAAATGACAGGCTCAAATGTCTAGTTCAGCAGGAATTTGCAGTGTGGTAGAGTTACCAAAGCAACGTTCTCTCTAAGGATGCTATACCTGTTACCTTCATTTGTAAAGATGCCAGTTACAAAATACTGCATTGCGTGGGTGATGTGTAAAAAGGAGAATCAAAACGCTAGTACGGCTTGATATACCAAAAAATCGACCTTAATGCTAGATAATGCTGAAGATTATTTAGTGCTTGACCCTGACGTCCCCCTACTCTCAGGAGACGCCAGTGATGCGAGTGGAGGCAGGGGAGAGACGGGGTGGGGCTTTTTTCTTTTTGTTTTAGAAGAAAGTGTTGTGATAAGCTGGTCATTTGTTATCTCTTGTTCTCTTGTTATTTTTCATTGTGTTGTGATTTAACTAACAGCCAGTTTTCATTTTGCAATTGTAAATATTCCTTTCTTGAAAATACCTTCATGGCGATGACGAATTTTCGTATTTTTTGCTCCCGCCAGACGATTTTTTTCACATAAGGAAATTCTTCTTTTAGGGTCAGGGTTAGGAAAATTCTCCACGTAACCCCATCAGGCCATGGAATCCATCGTAAATTTAAATAAAATCATCAGGTGATGGTGAAAATGAATTATAAAAATTCGTCATGATACTGGAGGGATTAATTTATTTTTACTTGCATATAATTTTGACAAAAAATTAAAACTATTAAATTCAGCGTACTGTAATATCAGTATCATGTTTGTCAGCTCCTTCACTACGATGATGTTTGATTATTCTTTGCCTCCATCAGAAGGTTTTCTTCAGCTTAGGGAGAGAAATCTGGTTATGAAAGGGTTAATGGAGGTTGTTTCTAAACCCGACACTACGGATGTTTCTTCAAAGTTTACAAATCGTCTGGAAAAGGCAAGAATAAAACTAATTCGTCATCGTGGTGAAAGGGAAATGTCTTTAATATGAAACAAGTATTGGCCCAAAATTCCCTGCAACCCCCATAGCCCCTCTTACCCCTTAACCCCCCCACAGCCCCCCTTACCCCTTAACCCCCCCACAGCCCCCCTTACCCCTTAACCCCCCCACAGCCCCCCTTACCCCCTACCCACACACACCCAAAACCCCCCTTACCCCCTACCCCCACCACCCCACACACACCTCTCTCACTCGCCACTGGCTCAATCAGTATTATTTTAACTCTTAAAAATAATCTCGCTTTCTCTGCAGCCTTTGTTTCTGATGACATCACCTAGAGGGATGTCTCTCAACTTTCGCTTTTGCCTTTGCATAGTTTGTTTTACATTCCTTTTATTATATTATCATTATTATTATTAATTTTACTTTTGATTGTTAGAAGTTATTTTTGTTACTCACAGCATCTCTTTCGTTGAGCTTCGTTATATATTTTTTTTAATGTTTCATTGACACATTTTCGTTCTTCGTTGTAGCGCGCGCCTTGTTGATGATTGAAAAAAAAGAGTACTTGTCTTCTACCTGTCTTAGTGAAAGTTAGTGTGTGCCATATTCGGAAGAGTGTCGCCTAGCAGTATTGGATGTGAATGAAGCTGTTTTGACCCAAGCAAATAAGATTTTTCCACCCAAACAAGTTTAATTTGTCCCCGTCAAGCAAGTTTTATTTTCCTAGTCAGTCAAGTTGATTTTTCCAGTAAATCAAGGTAATTTTTCTCGTTCAGGCAGTTTTTTTTTTTTTCAGTCAAGTAATTTTTCCCGATCAATTGAGTTTTTGTTTTGCGATTTAAATTCTCGGATGCTGGTAAAGGAAATAAAAATTAAGAGTATCATTTTTCCCCCTCCTTTGTTGTGGTGGTCAGAACAGTTTTCATTGTCACTCTCCTCTCTTTTTTCACTTCTGTATAAAGCAAAAAATTATCTAAATGTCCTGGGCTTTAAAATCTGTTCATTAACCCTTTCGCCTTCTATAGACTCATTTAGTTATTTACTCAGCCTACTACTGGACGATTTTCTTTACCTAAGGGAAATTTTATCAGTCAGAGGGTTCAAATTGTCTCAGATACCGATTGGTCTACTATAAATATAATTATAGTAGTCAAATACAAACTAGATCGATTAACCTCTGGATTGCTAGAAGTGCCCTCAGCTGAATAAAATTATCTGGATTTAACCCTGAACAAAATATCCAAATGAATCCATAGAAGACGAGATAGGTGTAATGTGGGCTTCGGGCTTTTCCTATTAACCTACTGGGCTCCTCTGTACGGCTGAGAGGGCGTTGTGATGTACAGCCACCTATGGGTCCCGGATCAGCTGTCCTGGGTTTGTTTACACTATCAGCTGTTCTGGATTTGTTTACGTCCTGGGAGTCCCACGTGTGCTGGTCATCACGTGGCCCTCAGCCATCCTAACTCGTACAGTACGTGGGTTTCGAGCTTTTCATCATGTGAGCTTCAGGTTTTCCTTAATGTTGGGACTGAAGCCTTTCATAATAAAACCAAAGATAGCTACTAAAATGCACCCGTCCTCACCTCGGCCCCACCCCACCCCTTGGTGTGGTGGGTCCTGGGGGGGTCACGGCTGCATTTTGGACCAGTTCTACCTTGTAAATAGTGTAAATAAGATAGTTTATATTTGTATATGTAACAATAGATTATTACTGATATGAACTTTATCCAAAAATTTGTACAATCAATGCGTTATGTGGACACCTTTACAAAGACCATCTCTGCACCAAATAACTCACTGATTTTTGTTTGTTTTATTCTGTCATGATTTGTAAAGTGTTTTCTTATATTAATATATTTCTGATTTGGGCAGTTTGTAAAGGTTTTATAGAAAACAGACCTTAACTGCACCTAGTAGTGTAATGGTATCAAATGGCACGTGGATGTGGAGCCGGTGAGCCTCTGTGAAAGAAGATAGTACGCCAGTGACAAGTACATCACGCGGCTCTCGAGGCTCCACACTACCTGCCACTCACCTGTGGTATTGGCTGGCCTCTAACGCGTGGCTTCCTGGACGTGTAGGCTCGGGCACACACCACATGGCCTGCCAGGAGAGGGATGCGACAGGGTAAAGTCTGATCCTCGCGTGCTGCCACCTGCACTCAGCCTGCACCCTCACCACCGTGGTCAGGCTGACTGCAGAGATGGCTTTGTGGTTGACAGTCCGAGGGTGGGACAGATTTGGCTACAAAAAGTCTGGCTTTGTGTATAAACAGTCAGATAGTGGAGTTGTCTTTGATGACGGTGGTTGTCAGGGATGTCTCGATGAAATGACCACTCGGTTGTGCATTGTTGTCCTGGCAGTGACACAGACAGGACAGCAGTGAGTGGCACTACACAACTAGACCCTAAACCGTGTAGACTGAGTCTTGTCTGAATGTTGTAACACAAGGGCAGGCTGAGTAAGTCTGGATCAGCAGGACTGACTTTCACACACCGGCTGGCTGCTGGCTGCCTCACTCGCTCAGAGTTACCGTGTAAAACATCTGTGTTCTGTATTCTTCAATTGGGGTCATCCCGTTGTTAATTGTATGCACAGTTTTTATTGTAATTAAGGTAGTGAATGAAATGATCTTGTAAAAAGATGACTGTACCAAACACTGATTTTTATTAATGTTGTTTACAATCATTGTGAAGCAGGAACCTTAGTGTCATTAGCGAAGACTGAGAGAACTCCTTGGCGTTGCTTACCCGAGTGACCAAAGCGCTTGTACCTGCTCTGTCAATGTCACTCCCCTGAGGTGCCCCGGCCGGCCCCGTGTCCCTCCCTCTCTCCTGACGCGGCGAGGGTGGGGGCTGACACTGGCTGCACCCGGGAGGCCTGTTATGTACGGCACGAAGGAAGTAATTGACCATTTAGTTTCCACAGTTCGAAACAACCCGCGTGTAACAATGCTTTTAATTGATGGTGCGACAAAAAAACTATAAAAAAATTTTCTTGCGTAGGATTCAATCAGTCGCTCGATCCTCTGCTGGTGATAGTCACTTGTTTACTAAATACGATCCAGCATCTCTACTAAACTCAGAGGAAAACGGTGGAGGACCTGTGCTATTTCTATTACACACTGTTCTCATCTATTTATTAGACTACATTGGCGTGAGGAAGCAAAACCTTTGTACATGTAGAGTTGAATAAATGTATTTATCTTCGTCTATGTTTGTTTTATTCTATCCCACTGCATGCTGGGCAGAAGCTTCAGTATTCTTGCAGTATTTTCATTAACAGTTAAAGGCAAAAATGATGCTTGGAGATATTAAAAGTTCAAACACAGTATTGAAGCATAACTTACTGTTATGCTAATATTAATATTGAGTAAGATAGAGAAAGTTATAAAGATTATAGACTATACATCAGAAGTAATGATATGGACCAGTTGCAGAAAACTTTAGAGACGCTTGAACAAAGCAGTGTAATTAAGATAATTGTCTACTACAGGAGAGTGAGGATGAGATACACGAGTTCGGGACAAAACTTTATTCTGTCCAGTTCCACCTAATTTGTGTTTCTCTGCGTCACCGTCCTGTAACGGTCCCAACAGTACTTGCCTGTGGTAATGATTATGATAATTACGGTATACAAAATGACGCTGGGGCGCCTACCACCTACTCACTGGATATAGTGCTGTATCCAGGTGACTGAATGGCGTGCCTAATGGAATCCTGTAACCTAGGAAACCATTCACTTTTCTGGATGTAACCGCATAACCAAATGACGCCTGTGATCTTGTGTGTTGAGGAGTTTCAACCAGATGGAGACCGCCAGGGTTTATAAATATGGAGGGAAGGAGGGGGGGGTTAAGGGGTCATACAGTACAACTAGGGAGGAGGGGGGGGGGTAGAGGTAGTCTTGTCACCCTCGCCCTCCCGTCGTGTCGGGAAGAGTACCCCAGTACCAGGCCAATGCTTTGTTTGAGAGGCAAATAATAATGGGATGATATATAAAAATAAGGAAAGATGCACGTAAGTCCAAGTAAAAAGTGAAAAAAGATAGAGAAATTCTGGTATCACAAACTAAAAGTAGTCACCATGTTTAAGTAAGGCAAAATGATGGCAGAAAAATAATGCCCAATGGAACTAAAGTGAAGTGTGATACAGGTAACCAGTTTATGAATCCAGGTGATAAAATTAACAGTACACCATTTTATTTTTTGCAATCTCCAAATTATTTCAATCGACTTGAGAAATACTTTTTGAGCGGGAAGGGTTATGCATAGTCGTCTTTAGCCCCTTCATCACTAGGAACCTGTACTAAGTTGGGTAATATTGTCTGGTGGCAGCAAGAATAAAATGTAAATAAACGCCACCGGACTGCAGTGGCGTGTTCAGGAAGCTGTGATCACTACTGCCTACATCCTATGACACGTTTTACTTTTTTATCTCCTTTTCAAACGAGCAGAAAATTGCCGTATCTATACATTATAGACAGGACTCCCGACATCGAGGTTAAATACAGCATGGTAGCAAGCATCCCAAATCTCCTGTGTTGCGGGGACAGCTAGGTCAGTGTTACAAGTTTCTACCCTGCATCACTTTCTGCTTCCTATAACCTTTTCATGCTCTATGGTGACTTCTTTTTATGTCCTGATTTCGTGGTCCATTGGTGACTTCATCAGGCAGCCAAAATTTCAATCCTTATAAAAGCAGACCGAGCCGTCCCCGTAACACAGAAGATTGGAGAGCACAATACTGTATAAGGACCATGTTGTATACTTTGCAGTTATCACTTCTTCACCCATTCATTCCGGGAAGCAACGTACGCTGAATACAACTCAAGTGCTTGGCGAAATGTATTACCAATTACTTTTCCGTTCTGAAGGGGTTCGAGACCTGAAAATTCCAGATGAAATATGGAGGCTTGCAAATAAACAGGCACTTATACTAATTACCTTTATTTGGTCATCCTCCCTTCAAAAATCTATACATTGGTCAAACTGAGCTAAACGAACAAGTACAAAATATTAACTTCATAGAAACAAGCGACTCTTCCTAAGCTATAGAGAATCGGCGAACCATCACCACCATTGACATTACTGCTACTACTAATAGGCCCTAATAATAATCATATTCATCATCATCATCATCCCCATCTCATTTCCCACCTAAATGATAGGGGAAATTAACAAAACACTGCCAGTTAAATGAGCGACTATCTCATTCACTCACTATTTAGGCCCCCGGACGGCTATTGGTACTGCTACTACTGCTAACTACTACTACTACTACCACCGCGCTGCTGCTGGATAAATATAAACTAATAAAATAATAATGAGAAAATAATAATATAATATCTCGTACTCAGGAGTATTATTTTATTTAAACAGCAGAACCCAGCCTCTGGAGTAACGTTCAATTCAAACGAGCACCTCAACGAGACGCCGAACAACACCCGCCGAGTCTGTACCGTGGGCAGTGTTGGTCAGTCGTTTGGGGGGGAAGGAGTGACGGCTTTCCTGGGGGAGGAGGAGCTCTTGCATTCGTGTCTGCTTAGTATTCTTACCAATAGTGCTTGTGATCGTGATTATTAAGTATTGTTACCTTCAGAACTTTACCATTATGTGTGCGTGTAACAGTGAACACATACGAACGACCATAGAAGCTTGTGGTGGAGTTGATGGGGGGAGGGGGAGATCTGGCAACTCTCCCGGCAGTGGAAACTGGAACTGTGTATCTGCGAAGTGTTGTTACCTGTAGTGCTTGTGATCGTGTCTGCCAAGTACTATTACCTTTAAAACACTGCCTTAATTTGTGCTCATAACAGTGAATAAATATGAAAAATCGTTGGAGTCTAGTGGTGGAGCTGGTGGGGAGAGTACTAGCAGCTTACGCGAAGTGGAAACTATACTGTTTTTACGCTAACTTGGCCTAGATTTTCGTGCTTTTGCTGCTCATTTCACGCAGCTCAGTGACACAATGAGGCATGGCTCAACATCCTTTTCATAGCACTTTTTCATGACTAGCACCATATTCAAGTGTTAATCTATTGCTACAGTTCAGATTTAAGGATGGAAAGATGGTAATTTTAGGCCAAGTTAGCGTAAAAGCAGTATAGTCTTCGTGGCCGTCCCCGTTAAGTCACTTTGCCTAGCGAGCGATACCTTCTGAATACGTGTAACCTTCCACTGAACACTGACGATTCAAGGAGTCACGTGATGGATATTCAGTATAATGTTGCTGCGATTTGATTCTGCTGTACCGTGACCTTGTAAGTTGTCTTTTTGTTACCAGTTTGCCTTAGTCGTATGTATAATTAGGTAGGTTATTAAGTAGCTTGTTCACTTAACTTTAACGTACTGTACATTTGGAGAAAGTGAGCCGCCAACATCATCAGATACTTAACAGACTACGACAAAAATTAATACCTAAGCAAGGAAACAGTTGAACATTAACATATCGCAAAAGTATCATGCGGAGTGCGGTTTAGTTAGATTTTGTGTGGGCAGCAAGAGATTCACGTTCTGCGAGTGGAGAGTGAGGAGGGAGGCTGCCAGTGGTGACTCCCGGGTGGTGAGGCAGCGGGGCCTGTGTGAAGGGTTATGCGATTTTGTGCAGGGAAGCGTGGATTTTTAGGGTGTGGATGTGTGATAAAGAGGATGTCGAGTGTATTATGTAGTGTGGGTGTGCATGTTGTGGATGGATGACAGGGAGAACTGTTGTGCAAGGTATGAATTGGTAGTAGGGAGGTGACGGCAAGGAGTGCGTGCAGATGTGAGGAAGGGAGAATGAGTGTGAAAGGCGTGGATGTATGGATGTCCTGCAGTGAGAATGTGCATGCTAGATGTGGGTGGATGACCAGAAAAGTGTGGAAGATGTGGGTTGTGGCAGGGTGGTGTGGGTGTCGAAGGTGTGGATGTGTGGCAGGGTGAGTGCGTGTGTGTGCGAGGTGTGGAGGGGTCGCAGGGTAGAGTGGCGTGTTGCGGGTGGTGACTAGCGATTTCTTCATTCCGTATCTGAGTAAGATTTATTGGTAATGAAAGCTTATTAAAAGATCATACAAGTTTTGAAGAGAAATTTATGTTTGGTACTTATTTTTTTCCCATCATAATATTCTCTATACTTTGACACCAGCCCATGCTTTGGAAATGAATAGGCCGTTTGGCACTCCAACATTCCATCGCTGTTCAACAGTGGTACTTAACGTGTACATTTTTACTAATTACATTTAATTGGAAATTTAATTTTAATGTGATGTAGGCTAAAGGAATATAGTAAAATTCCCGTAAACTTGGCGTTCATTGATCTCTAAAACGAGTAACAGCGGGACACCAAACGACACCCCCAGGAGTTGGTCACTCCGTGGTGTAGTCGGTGTTAGTCGCAATCTCGAGGGAGGATCAGCAGGTCTCCCAGTTGTGGAAATTAGTGTTCGTTATCCAACATTGTTACTTATATTGTTAACACCATTATCACATTTTGCTTAAACACGTACGGTACGAATGATCCTAGGGCTCATGGTGGAGCTTGTGGGAGAACAGGCAGCATTCTCTTTTGCAGTAGCAACTAGCGCTTGTGATGAGCCTTTACACAAAATAACACTAGCCTAATCGGTAATAAAATGCTAGAAGGCAGTTCACATTAATCTTTATGTACAGCTTTGGTCAGGAATATCGCTTGACTTTTTGGTCGAAAAATTGACGAACTCTTACACAAGATTCTGAAACTTCTGTTGGGTTTCGATGAGAACATCACTTAGTTTCCAAAGTCACTGTTCACAGTCTTGCAAATATATTTATCGTACGGCCTTGAATCGATAAAGTCCGCAATAGTGCATATGTAACTCATCCGTCTGGAGGTAAAGTATGCCCATATCCGGCAGCTACACTGTTTGCATACTGACTGCCGGTGCAGGCTGAAAACACCATTACTTTACCTCCGGAACGCTGAGTTGATGCTTCAGTATGACGCTCTCAGTCAAGTGAAAAGAACTAAAACAAAGCAGTGTGAAACACTTCGTAACTACTCATAGTACAGAGTTACAGGAACAGATTAGCAACATTTGTAAGAAAACAAAACCCTTACAATACATTATTGCAGTAATATAGATAGGTCGTGGGAATAAAGGTAAAGGGTTTAACACTGTGTCACCGGTACTGGACTAATGTTAATTGATTTGCTTGGCTGATACTTCTAGCAGTATTCTAGGTCGCCATACTTGACATTATAGTAAGCTGTGATTGATGTTATGGGAAGCTGTGATGATTTTTATGATGTAATGAGCTATGATGTTTGATGATACTTTAGACAAGGATAAGTGGCAACGTATATCGCTTTAGGCAAAACAGGAATCGGTAGAATATGGGAATTATATATTAAGTGGTGAATGCGGGTGAAAATATAGCTTGTTGACGTAGCATAGACAAATACGGACCATCAAAATACAGTATAGTAATCATCCCAGTCTCTGCTGAAGTGACAAAATCTACGGGTTTAGCTCTTCAGTTCTAGCATACCGGCACTCGTAATCTTTAATCTCGTAGATACCGTATGCCACTTGTATTTTGTTCTTGCTTCATACAGACGATTTTTTCAGCTTGGGAGAACCTTTTCTAACTGGAGGTTTAGATACAGACTTCATCAGCCCTTTCCTGCACGAGGTCTTTTCTGCTAAACTCGTGTGGAGGCATCAAGAAAAGACATATACAGGTATAAATTAGTTACGTAACTGAAATGAGGTGGTGCGACTTACCTGCACTGTATTTTATGTCAGGTAATGTTAGAAGATTTTACCATGCTCAAGAGAAGCCTAGGAAGCCAAGAAAACAAAAACAGCCATAGATAACCTTTAAAGAACTCGTATTATGCATTTTACCAT
>JAGKTI010002834.1:47509-59696 GCA_018397915.1 Birgus latro
CCCTCAAACCCCCGGCCGCCCCTCTCCCCTCACACCTCCTGTTCGCCTCGGCTTGGTTCGCTTCATTTCCATATTGTTTTAGTTCCGATTTTCACTTGTGTTGTAATTGTTTACCTTTCTGCTTTTCACTCTCTTTTGGCTCCATCAGAAGACTTTATCGTGCTGGAGTGATCTGTCTTTCCTTCGGAATTTCCCATAGTAAGTTATCCGAAAAAATGGCTTACTTAAGTGCAAAATACATTAGCTAAAGGATCAATGTCTCCTTTGGCCATATTATTTATTCTTTATTTCATTCTCAAATCCTTGTCCTCCCTCGCCTTACTCCGGTACATGACTTCTCCCTCACTACACCCTCACCTCTCTCAGTACTGTACTCCTTCCCTCGCCTCTATCCTCTCGCAAGCTGAATAAAATCGTCTGACGGTGACCAGAATACAATATCAAAAGGAACCGTGCTGAATGGGTTAATGGGGACTTGCTCTACCTACCTAATTCCTGAGTTGGATAAAATCGTCTGGTGGTGACATGAATGAAATGTAACAGACATCGTACAGAAGAAATAAGTTCCCCTTCCTCTCGGTTTTCTTCCTCTCCTAACTTTCATCTCACTGTCCATTTTTCAACTCTTTTCTCACGTCTCTTACTCTGTGTTCTTTTTCTCACATTTTCACATCATATTATCACTTCTCCCTGATATTTCTCTTCTCCACATTATTCCCACCTTCATTTCCACCTTTCTCAGTTTTCACCCTCCATTTTCTCGTATTTTTTCTCAGCTATTTTTATTTCCCCTCGCATCTTCCCTGTTCTCTTCTTCTCTTCCGACTTTGCTGTCATTAACTTTTTTTTCTTCTTTTCTCTCTTCCATACCTTCTTTTCCTCTTCCATATGCGACCCTTTCTTTTTCCTCCATCATCATTGATCACTTCTCAGTTTTCCTGTCTTCTTGCTCCTCCTCCTCTCCAGTCTGTCTATAACTCCATTTCTCTCCATTTCTCATCCTACACTCCTCTCTGTATCCTCCTCCTCCTCCTCCTTCCTCTTCTTCTTGCTGTCACCCTGTTCATCTCCTTTCCTCTCCAACATTCTTCTCCCATTCATCTCACTCTCCCCTATAGCTGAGCCTCGCTCCTCTTCATAATCCAATTCATTCCTCGGCTTCCCTCCTCTCCCTGCAGTCCCTTTCCTACACGTCTTCCCGTCTCCCCTCCCCTCCTCTCTCCTCCCCACTCTTACTCCTTTCCCCCTTGTTCGCACCCCTGTTCCCCCTGCTTCACCCGTTTTTTCATTCATTCTCCCCTTCCCCCTCCCCAGTCCCTCCCCTTACCCACACTCCCTCCTTTACCCTTCTTTCACCCCTTCTTTTTCTCCCACCTACACGCCCTCCCCTTTTTCACCTGTTTTTTCCCCTCTTCTGCAAACCCCCTACCCTTTTCTGCATCCTATCATATTCATTTCCTCACCCTCACCCTCCCTTCTCTTACCTACACTAATAATCACCACTATTCCCCCACCTCTCAAAACTCTCCCCTCAGACACCTCCCACACCCTCCCCTCCCTCACCCTTCCCTCCTCTACCTTCTAGAAGTTCCCCATATTCCCTCCCCTCGCAGGACAGTCCCTTCAGTCCCCCCCCCTACTTACCCTAATTATTTCCTCAACCCCCTTCTACCTCTTCTTTCCTTCCCTCTCCTCTCCCTCCCTCCGTTTCTCTGATTCTCCCATGTTCCCCCTCCTTTCTTCCCCCCCATCCCTCCCTTACCTATTCTAATTCTTCCCTCTTTCCCCTCCCTCACACGCTTCCCTTCCATTCTTCCCCCCCTCACCCTTTCCTTCACTTTGTCCCTTCCATTTCCTCTTATCTCCCCCCTCCCTCGATTTTTCCATCTCTTCCTTTCCCTTCTTTTCTCTCCTCTTTCCTACACTTCCCCTCGCTTCCCTTCCCATTCACCCCTACTTCTCTCGTCCGCCTGCACCCCCTTCTCATTTACCCCTACTTCTCCGCTGTCCCCCCACCTCCCCTGCCCCTCATCCCCTGCCAGTCTCAGTCCCCCTTACACAGCACACTGAACCAAAACAACACCCATTCCCCCTTCCTCTACAGCCACCTAATGCGCTTTGCAATGTCGCGTCTCACTTGATGGTGGACACGTTAAGCCACAGAACCCTATTTTAGACACCCCTTTGCTACGAAGTCTCCCTGAAGCTGAGTGAAATCGTTTGGGGTGTAGGGGGATAATGAGAGTGGAAATAACCCTCTCATGGTCGAAACAACTGTAGTATTCCATTCCAGGTAACGCCAGACGATGCTATATGGGTAAGGGCGTGTCATAGGAGTCTGAGTCTTAATAATTATATCGTTATTCTTTTCATTGTCGGAACACATCAGTTATTCTGTCCATTCCAGCTTACGCCAGATGATTATTATTGTGAGAGAGACAGAGATTTATAGGAACCTGAGAGTGTTGATTGTCATGGTCGAGACAATTCCATTATTCTGTTCCACCTAACCCCAGACGATTTTCTTCAGCTTACCATTATCAGTTTTATTTTCGGGACAATCCTGGTGTTGTATTGCAGCTAGCGCCAGACGATTTTATTCAGGAGCGAGTGAGTTCTGTGAATCTGAGAGAGTTAGCTTAATGTAAAGCATAGAAGATGAGCGACGGAAAGTGGGAGTTTCCTGCAGTACCCTTAGCCGCCCAACGTTCCTGTGGTCTTAGAAAACGAGAAAACTCATATCCCTTCTCCATCCCTCCATTCCTCCTCTGGCACCCCCCCTCCCTTTTCTCCTCCTCTTCCTCTCCTCCTCCTCCCACACTCCCTCTTCTTGCTCCCTGTCTCCCTCCCCTCTCATCCACCCTCTCCAACCCAGCTACTTCTTTCCGTACGTTTTCTCTCGCACCCTTTCCTCCCCATCCTCCTCATGGACTTCTTTATGCTTTTGAACTTAGACTCACAGAATTAGATACCATAGTCAGTGATCTTTTTTAACAAACTGGCTCAAAACGATTATTAAGCTTGTTATTGCTCGCTATCGTATACACTCTTCTATATTCCTTTGTACTCCTTTCTTCCACCCCTCTTCTCCTCCCCTTCCTACTTTTCGTCTCTCTAATCTTACTTTTTCCACCCCTTCTTACATTCCTCCCCCACCTCCTCCTCTCTCTCCCTCTCCTCCCCCCCCTACTTCTTTTCTCCAAACATTTTCTCTCCTGCACCCTGTGACTCCTTTTCTCCTCCTCTCTTCACTCACTTCTCTCCCTCTCCTCTCCTCACACCTTTCATTTCTCCTCGTCCTCCTCTTCCTCCCCCTCCCCTCCCATCTTACTCTTTCACCCCTCTCTCGTGCTCCGTCTCCTGTCTGTCTGTTTTTCTCAAGACTAGACATTCTCGCTCCCTCTTTTCTGTCTATAACCAGTTCTTCCCCTCTTCTTCCTCTCGCTCCCCCCATTCCCCCCCTTGTCCCCAGGTTCTCCCGCTCACCTTTCACAACCTCTTTTCTGTCCTCCAGCCCCCCTCCCTGCTCTCTTTCTCCTTCCACTTACTCTACCTTTGCACCCT
Source organism: Birgus latro (assembly GCA_018397915.1). NCBI lineage: Eukaryota > Metazoa > Arthropoda > Malacostraca > Decapoda > Coenobitidae > Birgus > Birgus latro. The sequence continues at coordinate 51,074 of JAGKTI010002834.1, forward strand.
CTCTTCCCTACCTCTTTTCTGTCCTCCAGCCCCCCTCCCTGCTCTCTTTCTCCTTCCACTTACTCTACTTTTGCACCCTCTCTTCCCTTCTCCCTCCCTTGTGTTCATTCCTCGTCTCTCCTCTTTGCGCCTCCTCTCTTAATCATTTCTCCTCTCTTCCCTCCACTCATACCTTTCCTCTCTTTCCCTCCGCTCCCCCTTTACGTCTCCCCTCTTCCCCCTCTTCTCCTCTCCCTGTTCTCCCTTATTTCCTCTCTCCCTCTTTCCACTGCTCTCTAATCTCTCCTCTACGAGTGTGATCGCATCCCGTCGCGTCCTGTCCCCTCACCCGTAATCTTCATATATTTAATCAGCACGGAGGATCAGCGTCCCACCATTTTGACCGTCATCATCATCATCATCATCATCATCATCAATATTGTCGTCGTCGTCGTCGTCGTCGTCGTCGTCTTTATTGTCGTTTCATCGTCATTATCATCATCTTCAACTTCCTCGTCGTCATTAGCATCATCATCGTCGTCGTCGCCATTATTATTTCTACCGTATACAGGGAAAATGTTAAACACAGTGATAGAACTATGATTAGAATATCTAGCAAAAATTCACGCAGGCCATCCACACCTCCGCTACGTAATCTTTCGAAGCCTTCCAGTACTGCATATAATATTACATCACTAGGTTGGGTTAGGGTAAGTTAGGGTTCAGTAAGGTAAGGTTAGGTAAATTAGCCGTAGATTAGGTCAGGTTAGGTTTGTTTAGTTAAATTATGTAACATTCCTTAAGGCTGAGATAAGTAAGGGTAGGTTAGGTTAGGATAGGGTAAGGTAGGGTAAATAAGGTTACAGTAGGGTAAGGTAGGTAAGGCTATAGGTAGGGTAAGGTAGAGTAGAGTAGAGTAAGTTCGAGTAGATAAGGCTAGACTGGGTTAGGTAAGGTAAAATCAAGGTGGGTTTAATTGAATCAGATTGCAGTGGCTAGATTATATCCCATGTCCATTACTTGGAGTTGATACCTTCTTTAGTTAGACTTTCCTCTCTGGAATATAGACAAAAAAATTGACATCCCTTGAGACATAGAGGACTTTTTATTAATCTATTTATTTTTTTTTTCCTTCTCTCTTTACTTTATCAACGGGAGGACGTACTCTTTATTTATTCCAATTGTCACCAGATTAGATTTTCAGCTTTAGTGAGATTTTTCTTGCTATAAACGTTGGATTTTCTCTATTTCCCCAAATATATGCACTAAGTTTCTAAAAATCGTCTAAAATTTGGTAGACATGGAATCACGTTGCCTGAGAGTTGACCACTTCAGAAGGCAGATTTTTTTATCAATGTTCTTGCAGTCCTCAGACGATTTCATTCAGTTTATGAGATGCTTTTCTAAACTGAGATCCTTTCGATACTAGAATTCTGTCCAAAGGTGAAGAAAATCGTCAGTTAGCCGTCAGGAGTATATATAAAAGTAATCGAACTGAAGGGATTAAGGCCTTCATTTAGTCCTTCCAGGCTACCAGATGATTTATTTATTTATTTATTTCTTGTGCATTTGAAGAGTCCTCTGATAGTGAAGGAGTTATGAAGGGTGTATCAGGCTTTTCCAACTCGGAGGAAAAAAAAATCATAAGAAAATAGCAAAAATAAAATATTGTCATCGGACTGAGAAGGTCTTCAGGTTAACGGCGCATTTTTTTTTCTTGCTTTTTCCTAATTAAGTTAAAAAGAGCCTTTCTTAGCGAAGGGGTTGATGATGCAGGGTTCTTTTCTAAGCTCACTATATCGACTGGCAGTAGAAAGAATAAAACCATCATAATTCTTCACGTTCCTAAAAGCTTACTGAAGGTTCTTTTAAGTCTCCGACGGTGAGAGGCTACTCCTAAACTGAATAAAATCGACTGGCCATAGGAACAAATTTTTATTTTTTTAATTCTTTTTTTTATTAGTGTCCTGAATAAGTTGTTACTCCTACCCTACGGTCGTATTCTTAACCTTTTTCAAGTAACAGTTACTTATAAGATATCCTAGTCTGATTTTATCCTACACAGCTTTCTCAAACTAAGCCAAATGGAAGTGAATGAAAACTTGAAACACAACAAAATAATGGATGAAAATACTTAACTGCTAAACAGTTATTTTTCTCAAGAATTATGATCCATTATGAAAACCGAGTCTGATTAATGAGGCGTTAAGTACGCTCGAGGACTTCGTATTATGTTGTATATTCTTGCTGTCACTAGATTAATTTACTCAAGTTAAGGAGGATCTCGAGTCGTGAAGTGGTAAGGCAATATCTAACCCCCTCCAGGCCGAGAAGTCTATCCCGGGCTTAGTAAAGTCGTCTTGGGATAGGAATAATACAGTAAAAAAAAAAATCGTCTCAGTAGTGAATGGATTAATTAATATCTTACACGTCCACACCGTGAACTCTTTTTTCCATGATTTTCTCTTGGTACTCTTAACGTCTGCAATAGGATGACTTGATTTTTTATGCTGTTATTGCTTTGTTTTGCCCAGCTTACGGAAGACGCTTTGTATTTTAGGCGTTGGATTTAGCCTTCATAATCCCATCACTGCTGTGGTTCTCGTTCAGTAAACTTATATGGTTGCGTCAAGAAGAAATATGCAATGGGTCACAGAACTGAAGTTAATTAAGGTATCTCTGCATTAATAATAGACAAATATCGGCAAAATCAGAGTACTGTAATCGATGTAGAATCAACCAAAATAATAATATGAGCAATATTTTTCGGTCAAACTTTCATGATAGAGCCCGAACAAGCACACACACACCAACAGACGACAGAGAGACAGACTCACAGACGTACAAACGCAACCATCAACATAGGAAGAGTGAGAATTCTAATTTTGGAGGGAAACTGTGACTTCTGATAATGCCAGACGAAGTTTTAGAGGCTTGATTGATGAGTGAATGGAAGTATATGGCTGATTTCACTAGATACTTTTAATAATACATTCTTCTGTTTTGTTTTCCTCTTCCTAACTGTATCTCCCCCCCCCCCCCCTCCCCGTTTATGATAGTGGGAAGGGAGTGATGATGGGATGATGATGATGATGATGATGATGATGATGATAATGGTGATGATAGCATTACTGGAGCGAAGTACTGAATCCATCTGTAATTACCAGGAAATTTGGTCTTATCCTTGTGCTATACTGATGATGGTTATTACTAAAAGAAGACAAGGAAGGAGGTCTGGGTTGATGATAAGAGCCTGTTCCCATTCTATTTCCACCCAAGCAGTAGTCTGTAATAGCGGGAAATAAGGTTGATGATAGTTGAGGTGGTAGATTAAGTTGGTCGTTATTGTGTTGATACTTGTGATGAAAGTTTACTTGATGATGATGATGACAATGACAACCGTATCTGTCTACCTCCTAATCATGGTTATCTTGAATATAATAAGGAACCTCTAACCCCTCACGCAATACACACACACACACACACACACACACAGACTGTAGCTAGGGAAGACCCCCAACCTCCGTCCTGTGTACATAATTACTGAGTGCGAGGCGAGCGAGGGGCCGCCGAGGGGACAGGCCTACAGGAGTCATCCCCCACCCTTCCCCTTACTCCCCTTTCCCCTCACCCCCGCCCCCTCACCTCCTCCCGGACACTCGAGCGGCCACCGTCCACCAATCAGCGCTGAGGGGCGGAGTATCTGGCAGTGTGTCCACCTCACTCCTACTGATTCCCTCGCGAGGTCCCCCATTTTTCCCATTTCCTCTATTTATTCGTATTTTTAGCATTGCCCGAGTACCCTTGTGACTCGGTATGGTATCCGTATCTTCTCGGGAAGTTTATGGTTGGCGTGGCGTGGGCGTGGATGGAAAAGGATAATCGTGGTCGGGTTGGCAAGATGGAAGAGCCGTCAGTAGCAGGCGGGCGAGAGCCACAGGCCGCAATTGATGCTACCTCTCACTAATGAATGCTCTCTATTGTCATGTTGGGGCCTCTCCACACGTTTCACATTATTAGAATATGCATTGTATTTAATGTATCGAAGGCCAGGCTTTATTTATGATGTCTCAATACCGCGAATAGTTGTGGGAGATGTAGTTGTGGTTAGGGCGTCCCAGGCCTGGTTACTGGGACGTGAAAGCGGGTTTATCCAGTGGCTGGCGTGAGGGGGCCACCGACTGACTGCCTCCTTGATGCTCGCTGGAACGCAAATGAGGAAAGTAGACAATAAAATCGATACGAGAGAATCTTTCCCTGTCCCCTCCCGCCGTCATTTTGTATTGGAAAAAAGTTGTTCATCAGGATCCGCCAGACGAGAGAGGGATAGGATATATTGTTGAGTCGTGACGTGTTTTGGTGTTTCCCCTCACCGCTCCTGTTAATGAATAATTCTGCCGAGTAGCACGCTAATTGCTCACTAATCCTAAAGGAAAACGTATATACAGGCGGGATCTGAGGTGTCCGGCAGCAACGGGGGGACCTGGAGTCTGGGGGAAGGACGTGCCTGGAATAAGTGAGGGCCTCTTCGGTCTTGAAATCACTATAGCTGAATTCCCCCTTTGCTCTACGCTGGAAATCTGGATTCTGATGCAAGACATTGTCCCCTGAATTTCTGGAAGGCCATGCTGGTTGGTACATGCAGCGCTACCAATGGACCAGCCAGGGAATTCCGCCGTGGATCATGTCTCAATATGCATCAGTGGTGAGGCTGTGGATACGTTGACTTACATTACTGCTGTGTAGTTTGTCAGTATCATCAACATCGACCTGTGTACCTTGTTGGTTTCTGTTCCCGGGTACACCATTGTTAGGGTGGAGGCAGCGAGGAGTGAGGTCGGTTCTGGCAACATTGGTTACAAGTAGTGTGGGGGCCCTTGGGGCATTGTTAGTCCACGACTGTCAGATGCGGATCCAGGGAGGAAGGAGGTTGGAGGGGGGGGGGAAGGAGCTCAAGATGTAGGAGCCGTCCCCCACCCACCCATCCACCCACCGACCGACCCCTTCCTCCTTCCACCCGTCCTTCCTTTCACTTAGCTGTCCGAGTATTATTATTGTAAATGGGTGGGAGTGCGGCGTGTGTTAGACAGCGTGTAGAGTTTCCCTGTATGGGTGTTGGGCGGGAGTGGCTGGAGACGCGGCCCAAGATGGAGAGTCGGCCAGAGTAAACACACGCTCCCTGACACACAATGGAGGGAGACATGAGGAATATCAGCAATGGCGACAGTCTCAAATGTAATTACAGTTAGGGTCGATGCTGGACTATATACCTCACACTTCTCTTTCACTCAGACGAAAATTATTTAAGAGAAGATCTTCAGTTTGGACAGTGCAGAATTCGGACCTTGGGACAATTTAGAGGTAGTTATGGCTTAATTGCACAAGTATCAAACTACCACAGGCAACTACCGTGTTTGCCGTCACATATTATCGTCATCAAGTTTCTCCACAGAACCAGAGGGGAGTGGCGGGGAGGGTGCAGGGATAGTGGAGGAGGATACAGAGGAGAGGGGGATGGATGGAAAAGGGAGTCATGGTTGAAGGGATGGGTAGAGAGAGAAGGATGGAGGGTAGAGGAAGGAAAGGTAATGGTAATGGTGGGAGTAAAAGTTGAGCGATGATGAGGAAGGTAGAAATAGATGGGGAGTTAGAGGGAACGGGAGAAAAGGTACACCAAGTTAGAGGAGAGTGGGGTTTGAGCAAGTTGCATGAAGTGGGGAGGCGTATTAGGGGTATAAGGGGAAGAGGGAGGTGGAGGGGACACGGAGAGAAGAGAAAGATATCCGAGGGAAGGTGAGGGTAAAGTACAGGAAAAAGGGTAAAAGAAGACAACTAAGGGTAGAGAGAAACGGAGAGGAAAGTAGAGGGAATGGGGGATAGAGTGAAGTAAGTAGTAGACGGGTGCTTAAGAAAATCTACCAAGGCAGAAAGTATGCAAGGGGATACAAACAAAATAGACGATCGAGAGAGAGGGGGGGAGAGAGAGAGGGGTGCATAAAAGAAGAAAAATGGTGGATGGACGAAACGAGGAAGTGGAGAGTAAAGATGAGGTAAGGAGGAAAGAGTGGGGTGTGTATTTATGGAGCAAAGGAGAGAGGAATGGGGGATGTAGAGCAGGGAGAGAGGGAAGAATGTGTGTGTGGGCTTACAAGGGGGAGGGAGGACATCTGTCTGCCTAGGGAGAAGAGTGGAGGAAGCAGTAGGAATGTAGAGCAGGGTAGGTGATGAGGGGAAGGATGTTCAGGAAGGGGAGGAGACGGTGTGAGAAGAGTATAGGAGGGAAGGGAGGTGTTGAACAAGGGAAAGGAGAGAGGACGGTGATGAGGGGGAGAAAGGGAAGTGGGGGGGGGATGTTGGGGAAGAGGGGAGTGTCGTGGAGGGAGGGAGAGGATGTTGCGTATAAGTAGGGTGAAGGAAGAAATGGGGTTGTAGAGTGAAACGGAGGAGGCAGATGCGTCGTAGACCTGTGAGAGAGGGAAAGGTTGGATAAGGAAGGGGATGGGGGAGTCTGTCATCCCGTAGGAACTTGTATATCTGGAAGGTAACATCTATCTATCTGGGGGAGGGCGTCTGTCTACTTGACCGGGTTGCATTTGTATATTGTGGGGAAGGTGGAAGAGTCGTGTGTTTCTTTAGGGGGGAAGGGGTGGCGTTTGTCTACCTGTGGGGGAGGGGGTGTAAGGTCTTTACCTAAGAGAAGAAGGGCGTCTGTCTACAGGGGGGAGGGAGTCTATGTACCCGAGAAAGGGAGAAAGTGTCTGTCTACTTGAGTGTTGGGGAAGGGGGTATGGCACCTGGGGGGGGGGGAGGGAGACACCAGCTGCCCGTCACTTCCCCAGACAGGACTCAGAGTGCCGCCCATCAGCCCCGGAGGCCACCAGGGGGAGGAGTGCCACGTTTTCCAGCATGTTGTGGTGGCAATAATCGATACTTTAATTAAGGTGATTGTCTCAGTAAAGGCTCCTGTTCCCTGCCACCACACCGCCGCGGCACCCTTCACTCAGCATGCCGCCGCCGCCTGACGTCACAATCGCCATCGCGCCCTGCCACCTACAACCTGCCGTGTGCCGACTGCCAACCCATGTATAACCTTCTTCCTGCTATCTGCCGTCTGCTACTTATGGTACCGCCTGCCGTCTGCCTTCTGCCACCTATAACCTTCTACCTGCCATCTGCCGCTTGTCACCTACGAATTGCCACCTGGTCCCTACTACCCGCCGCCTGCCACCTACCACTTACAACCTGCTACTTGCAACCTACCCCCTACTACTTACCACCTACAACCTGGCGCATCCCATCTGCCACTTACCACTTGCCGCACACCTACCACCACCCATCTACTACCTGTCAGCTAGCACCGTCTGCCTCATATTGCCCCAGTGACATTTACTTACCTGCTAACTTTTACTCACGTAATTATTCACTCATGTCTGTATCGGAAGGTGAATCATTCTTGTACCGGTATGTCTTTATTAACCACTTCACTACGATGGCGTACGTTTTGAGTGTATTATTGTCAGTACTACACGATTAAAGTCAGTGCAGAGGAGACATCTTGTACTGAAGGGGTTAATGGAGGGTATACCGAACCCCTTCAGTTCGAAAATCTCGTAGACTGAATAAAGTGTCCTGAATATAACAAAATAAAATACAAATAAATGAGGGAGTTGAAAGGTATACAGAAGGGACTATGGAGTGCCCTCAACGTGACGAGATAGGCACTTTATTTTACTATATATTGTGTGTATAATTCTTTCACACTGTCTCATCATAATTACCGTTATTTTTAGAGGTGTCATGTCGTCTTGATCCACAGTCCAAAGACCCCAACACCCCTCCATTGTAGCCTGTAGAGCTGGGGACAAAAGCTAGTATAATATTCATTTCTCTTATTCATTTTCCTCTGTTAGGTAATATTCCTCAGCTGTGAGAAGCTTGTTTTGTTTCTTTGCTTTATAGACTGCGATACTCTTTAATATGATGCCCACACCTATCCACACGTACCCACGCTAACATGTCAATTCTCTCTTTGCCACACCTGTCTGCATATTCTCACATTCTTACACCTGTGTAATCTAGGCTATACAGTCATCACATTTGTTTATCTACTCTTTCCCACACCTGTCTCATCTACTCTCACGTTCTCGCACCAGTCTTTACTCACGTTCCCTCACCTGTCTGTATTTTTACTTTCCACACCGCTCATCTACTCCCTACCGCCTTCCCACACCTGTCTACCTGCTCGTTCCCACAAACCTGTCCCATCTCACCTCACGTTCCCACATCTGTCCCTCTACTCGTTCCCACACACCTGTCTCATCCCACCTCACTTTCCCACACCTTCGGCCTGAGACAGAAGGAGCAGGCAAACAGGTTCCTTCCTTTCTGTCTATATATGCTATTGAGAGCCACTTCTGTCTCTCCTTTCTCCTCCCTCCTCTGTACCTTCCTTGTGTGATCGTCGACGCTCTCTCTCTCTCTCTCTCTCTCTCTCTCTCTCTCTCTCTCTCTCTCTCTCTCTCTCTCTCTCTCTCTCTCTCTCTCTCTCTCTCTCTCTCTCTCTCTCTCTCTCTCTCTCTCTCTCTCTCTCTCTCTCTCTCTCTCTCTCTCTCTCTCTCTCTCTCTCTCTCTCTCTCTCTCTCTC
>JAGKTI010002835.1:5500-30160 GCA_018397915.1 Birgus latro
TCACTCTGGCCGATATCCCTGGCAACATCTTTCATCAGCTGACAGTTTGCCATGACGATGGAAGGAAGGAAAGAAGGAAGGAATCAAGGAAGGTAGGAATTACGGAAGGAAGGAATAATGAAGAACTAGCACCAAACCATTATACGGCTATATGGGACTAAGGACGGCGCTGAAGTGGTGTTGGCACTGAAATGGTTTTGGCGTTGAAGTGACTTAGCGATGAGGTGACTTGGAGATGATGCGGCTTGGCGAAGATGTGGCTTGATCAGTTGGTTAAAGGGTTTGACCCAGGAAAGATGGAAGGGTTACCGTCAAAGAGAGGTCCTTGAACAATTCATACCATGAAACCAAATTTTTACCTGATAGGGGCAGAGGGGAAAATAAAGGCCGGAAGAAACACGGAAATATCAAGGAGAGGTAGGACAGAAGAGGACAGTAGATTGAAAAGACCTGGAGACAAAAAGACCCCTTTAAGCCGCCTCTTACAAGCAGGGATACTGAGAAAGTAGGGAAAGTATTCTCCCTCCCCCCCATCCTCCCCGGGTTGTCTACCATGATGAAACCACTAGCCCTCACGAACCCTACCAGTACCTTCTAAAAAAAGGCATCAACGCTACTTAAACTTCTAACCGAATTAATGTCTATGAGGCAAATAGGTTTTAAATATATACACAGTGGTAAATACTATCTCTTCAGTCACAGAGAAAATCACATTGAGTAGGAGAAAATCAAACCGCGAAGTCAAATAGCTTAGACTCCGAAGAGAGAGAGAGAGAGAGAGAGAGAGAGAGAGAGAGAGAGAGAGAGAGCATGAAACCGCGTAGATAAAATAATTCTGTGCTGTGTTGTGATGGACGAGAGTGAACACGGGAGAGGAGTGAACAAGGAGGCTCTGTGGCCAGCATTGAGGTCGCCACCCCACAACACTCCTCTGTCTCACAGCCTCTCCACTCTCGCCTCTACGCGTTTTTTAAGTCCTGCACGCCTTAACGATGAATAAATCTGTTTTGCTGATGGTGAAGCTATAACTTGGTACTTTAGTGTGGAATTAGTGTATCTTTACTCATTCTAGCTGATGACGTATTCTTATTACCTTCGCCAACGAAAGTTGGAGGTTATGTATTTACCACTGTTTGCTGTTAGCCCAGAAGATAATCTCTAAAGCAGTATAGAGGTAAATAAAACAGTGCGCCATCCAAATGCATGAGTCAAATTTTAAAGGCGTAAAAAAACAAAAGTCATGAAAGTGTATGAGTCATGTCTCGCCCGCCCCATCTGTTGCCTTATGGATAATCTGTTGCGCTGATAGTGAAACTGATGCCACCGTACTCTACGACAGAATTTTTATTTCAAATCCTCTCTCTCTCTCTCTGAATCCGAAAAGTAATTCCTCGTACACCACAACCGAGTCATGTTAACCCCACCGACCCTTATGTGTTTGTCTGCTAGATGTCTCAAGTGGTTACCGGTACTACAACACACTAAACTGGGTAACTTTCTCCACTATGCATGAAACTCGCATGTTGCAGCTTTTGGTAAACATTTTATGACCTCATCTTTGACCGGCGCGCCCACTTAAGAACCTCCCCACCACCATGTACTCTGTCTGTGTGTGTGTGTGTGTGTGTGTGTGTTTTAATGTGTTCGACTCTGGGCATAGGCTTCACAGCCTGCTATCAAGGCCCAGCAGTCCTCCTACATACCATACACCTTTACATGTCACCACTTCGGCGCTAATACCCACCGTCCATATTGAATACATGCTAGGGCTGTCTCATACAGGACTGGTGTACTGGTATTAGCGGGGGTATTTTTACGACATGTCGGCGGGTCTTCTGGTAGATCAGTAAAGCCCGATTTAATGAAATTCAAATCCTTAAACTGTTTCCTGCCTCAGCGGAGATTTGAACCTGGGTCCGTTAGGACTGCAGGCCACCTCTCTACCGATTGAGCCAGCACCTCCCACGTGTGTGTGTGTGTGTGTGTGTGTGTGATCAAACCTGAAGACTGAGATCATGTGGGTGTTAGACACATAGATCTAAATCTTAAGCTGAATGAAATCGTCTATCTATTGTCAGACGCCTCAATCCCGCACGGGGTGGCCACAAACAAATTGCCTCCATGTCGCTCTGTCCCCCGCCATTTCACTACCCCGCTCCCAACTCACACCCCCCTCTCTCATATACCTCTCCACTCCATCCCTCCATCTAATCCTCGGCCTCCCCCTCCCCCCCTCCATCTCACTCACATACACTCTCCTCGTCAGTCTTTCACTCTCCATCCTCTCCACATGCCCAAATCTCCTTAACGTGTTTCTCCTAACGCTTCCTATCACGTCGACATCCACACCACAACGCTCTTTCACTTCCGCATTTGTTAGTCTGTCTCTCCAGGTGACTCCACATGCTCCTCTCAAATAACTCATTTCCACTGCTCTCACTCTTGACTTCTGTCCTTCCAACAGGGTCCAAGCTTCACTTCCATATGTTAGAGTTGGTATCACAATACTATCATGTAACAACTTTTTCACTTCCGTGCTCACTTCCCTGTTTCTTATCACTGTTTTCAACGAACCAGCAACCTTCCTTCCCTGCTGCACCCTTTCAAGCACTTCACCCTCCAGACTTCCATCCTTCCTCATCACACTACCCAAGTGCTTAAATGCACTCATTCTCCATATCCTCCTCATCCAATCTCACTGTACATTCACTGGTTTCACTTCTCTCGAAGACCATCACTTTACTCTTCCCTACATTCACCTTTAGATTCCGTTTCTTACACACTCTCCCAAACTCATCTACCAAGCCTTGCAGCTCCCCTTCGTCTTCACTCAACAACACAGTATCATCTGCAAACAACTGTACAGGGAGATTCCAAACACTGCCCTCTCTCACTAGGGCCGCTCCAACATCCACTGCTCGACCTTGTATCTCTTTTATAACCCCATCCATGTACAGATTGAACAACCATGGAGACATGATACATCCTTGTTTCAATCCAACCTTCAAATGGAAAGATTCACCCAGTTTGCCATCCACACGCACTGCAACTCTAGCACCCTCATACATACTCTTCACTGCCTTCAACAACTTCCCATCTACTCTTTATACTTTCCACAGTCCTTGTCTACCCACCCTGTCATATGCTTTCTCCAAATCCATGAAGGATGCATACAACTTCTTTCCCTCCAGAAACTTTTCCACTAAAGATCTAAGAATGAATATCTGGTCGACACAACATCTTCCCTTCCCTGTTCAACTAATTCCTCTGTTGTTTCCCTAACTCTGTCAATAAGTTTCCTACCATATACTTTTCCCATTACACTAAGAAGGCAAATGCCCCTATGATTACCACACACTTCTTTTTCCCCTTTTCCTTTGTACAGAGGAATAATTATATCTGACTTCCAATCCTCCGGGACTCTACTTTCCTCCCAGTCCAATATGCACACCTTCCCCATTCTCCCCCATTCTTCAGCATTTCACCATACACACCACCAATTCCTGGGGCTTTCCCCATTTTAACTTTCTTCATTGCTTCCACCACTTCCATCCTACTGATTTCTTCCTCGTGAGGTTGGAAAAATGGATAAGTGAAGCGTTCCCGTGCGCTAGGAAGGGTTAATGGAGACTTCTAATTCCTTAAGTAAACCATGAGCTGAATAAAATAGTCCAAAAGTAAATGAAGTACAAAAAGTATAAAACATTGTTGATCTGGTATGCATCTTACACTTGGTTATTTATTTTTTTTTTTTGTTCACTTGAACTAGGTATGATAAAGTATTGCTATCCCACCCTCTCGAATAGGCTATTGAGCTGCAGCAACAGATCACGATGAAGAGCTATGGAAAAAATGCTGGGCAGTATCTGTGCCCACTTTTTTTTTTCCCCCTGCCATTCAACTACGTGACACAGGCTACAGCAGGGCAAAAGTATACGCCGAGCTAAAATGGTTGAACTATTGGCAATTTTGAGTTTCACCAGTTAACTTTGCGTATAAAGCATCAGTCACGACACAAATATTTGATAGCCTTTATGACAAATATCTTTTTATCATATAAGGTAATTATCTATACGGCTATTTTTATTATTTTTTACCGTCATGCTTCTTGGTTAGGCAGGTTATGTAAGGTTTGGTTGGGTTGTTTAATACGTTAGACTGGGTTGTTTGATGGGTTAGGTTGGGTTAGGTTTGACAGGTTAGGTTGTTTGTTAATACTGGTTGCGTCAGTTACCGTTGTAAAAAAAAAAAAAAAAAAGAGCCCGAGAGTGAAACTGCAAATTTACTCAGTTCTATTCTCTCGAGCCATCTTGACACTGTCACCAAACATTATAATCCTTTAGATTTATCCTGCTCATTGGAATGGACGTACCGACATTTGTTCGTCTATAACATGCAATAGTATTTGCTTTTCACGTTATTTCCACGATGAAGCTATGAGTACAGGAAAAATCTATAGGCTACATTTTCAGAAGTACCCTCAGCCACTGAAATGTCTCCCTGTTGCCAACTAGTCATCAACAATCATTCATAGCACTTGTAACTTCACAAACGAGCTAACAATGTACCTAAAATCCTCGTGAATCTGACCAAGGAATATGGAAGAACGTGTAACGTAAACACAGAGTGATGAACTGAGGAATGTAAACACAATACCCTCCTTCACCCGCTTTCCCTTTCACTTGTCATATTCGCCCTCACGCTTCACCCCCCCCCCCTCTCATTCATCGCACCCACACTCTCCTCTTGCACAGTCTTACACTGGATTCCCACTGCCCTGTAATATCTCAAAGTAACAATGGCCAGGTGTGAACATAAATATTCCTAAACTGGGCGAGAACAAACGAAAACTCACCCCGTTTTCTTCACCGTCCGTCCATAGGGACTGAAAATTATATAGCACACAAAAATGTTGTCTAAAACTAAGTAGTTAAAATATTACTCACCGATTAAAGAGAATGGAAGGCCGTCGACAGGAACAAGGAACCAATACAACCCACTCTGATGAAAGCTAGATGCACACTGAAGGGCGAGGCCGCCGCCCGCCGGGGCGGACGGCGAGATTCGAGGCACATAGCCCCTCCCACACTGCCCACACTCCATCATTGCCAGATCCTTCAATACCCTCGACATCTTTCACTCAGTCTTCACTACAGCGACAAAATTTATTAGTCATAGATGATACAACACTCACCGAGCAATATGTACACGAGTATCACCAGCCCAGAAATGCGCACTGATGTTCCTTCCCAAGAAATGTTAGCTACTTATACACTGACATGAGAAATTTGACACTTCTGTCTTTTGAATATTACATTACAGTAACATTTGAATCTAGCACACTAAAAATTATTGAGTCTGGGCACACTTTACGTTTATAGCCTAACATCTTTAATTCAAATTTTATTGTCACCAACTTATATTGCTGACATCAAAGAACTGAACGGGGTTTTATAGTCTTAAGTAACCCTTCGCTACTAGCGGTAAATACAAAAAAGTTTATTTGTGTCTGACTATATGCAAAAGTAGACACTGAAAGGATTAAGATACAGCAAAATAAGTAACAGTCCATCTGACTTCAGCCAAACAAATCACATTCATGTCACCCTTTCCACCATCTGGTTACCCTTCCTCAACTCGCACCACCCTCTTCATATTCCTCCCCTCCCTCCACTTTTTCCACGGTTTTCCCCTCCCCCAGTCCCTCTCCACATTCGTCTCAGACTACATAAATAACGAACAGAACATTTGTTGTTGCCAGTTTATCTCAGTCTATCTGGCCGAGCAGGCATATCAACCACAAGCAAGCAATCGCCCACCTATGGCGTAACGTGCCTTGCGAAGGTTGGAACAGTGTCCTGCCATATACAAGGTGCAGAAAAAATGGAGGAAGCATAGCCCCACGTGAATGAACTAAGTACAGGAGGTACTGTATGACAATGAATCTTAGCCTGGACTTTGGCGACTTGGTAAATGTGACTGGGTTCCCCACCTAGAAGTGCTGTGCACGGCCAACTACCCGACCTTAGCCGCACATCACTCCCATGACAGTACCTTCTGGCAGATGGATACCATTCACCTACAGTCTTTAGATGGCCTAACGGGTGCTACACCTTACCCAAGGGTGACCACGGACTGCAGGGCTGGGGCTTCCAGCTTCCCTGAGCCGGACACATGCTCTGGCCGCATACCCAGATTGATTACAGTATTACAGTGTACACTGTATATGTGAAATGTAGCTACTGTATTTGTAATATCCTTACAAAAGCCCGCCATGACTGTGCAGTAGGGTCTGTTGAGGACAACATTAGCAGCAGCCCTGTGAATGGCCCAGCATGTTGTAACAGTCAACACATGCTCTCTCTCTGCACTTTACCAGGAAAACACTAAATTCTCTCCCCCTTTGGAAGTAAAAGCATGGAGGGATGGTATAATGCCTGAGTAATTTTTTTTTTGGGGGGGGGGGAGGCAGGGGGAGGGGACACAAAAGGCATACCAAATTTTTTATATCCTTGTGCCACGAATCTGTTATTACCCATGAAAGGTGGAGAAACTGCTACTACTGCAAATCATGATTATCATTATTATTATTATTACAGTTACTTAGGGGGGCCTGTGCCCAGGTGCCTATCCAAATCCATCAAAGCCTGAAGAACCTGTAGTAATTACCCATTCCATCCATCATCTATTTTTTTTTTTTCCATCAGGAACATAGGGGCCTGGAGCTAGGCTACTTAGTTGCAACATTTGTGGCAAGGGTGACCAGCTGCACAAACACGAGTGGCATTATGTGTGCAATAAACCTCACACCCCTCTCAAATGTCAACACACTTGGTCCAGTTGGATTGACTGACTGACCGATTGATTGAATATTCTAGAGCCAAGCTACAAGGCTATTTGGCAACACGTTGGAGTGCCTTAACCCAGAAAACCACCGGGAAATATTATTGTTATATAGTATTAAACTGAGTATGTGGACGGTGGGTGCCCCCACCTACCACATAAAGATTAATGGAGTCACAATAAAGATAAAATTAATTTTGAATTATGTAGGTGCATTACATTTGAGACAGGATTTTGTAAAGGAGTGAGACAGACTAACAGACTGTAAGACTGCTACCAGGGATGATCAGCTATGTATTGTAGATGAACTAAGATTACTGGTTAACTCATGGATTATATATTGGATAGAAAATAATTGTGTGGGGGTAGACAAGTGTTGCATCCCCACCTTAAGGAGAGATATGCAGGCAGAGAATTCAGAAAGAGTCCAGTATAATCGCAGTTTAATAGTAAAAATGTAATGAATTAAGTTAATCTCAGTTCAAGCTGGGACTTGATCCAAGACTTACATGCATGAAGTCTGTGTATCCACAGAAAAATCAATCAATAAAAAAAAAAAAAGTATCTTATACCACAGCCATGGTCTTTGAGTGTACAATCTCAAATAGATTCCCTATGACTGACAAGGACAATTTGATCTCTGCACACAAATTACTTCTCTACCACAGGAAATTACCTATTTAATAGCATATGCCTAAAGAGAGGGATGTGCTATAGCTTACTCTGCACATACAGTACAGTACTTTATGCATGCACTATCTTGTGCATGTGGCCCTATTTGCAAAGTACCCTATACCATATGCCCATACTCAGGCAGAGGGAAGTTCGTGGACAGGGTACTCTGTGCATATATGAACTTGATGCTTGTGACACTGGGCCCATTATAGAAAGTGATGCAAGAGTACAAAAACAATGGGTGGAGGGTCTGTATGAGTAAACAAGTTGCTAAGTACAATATAAACAAAGAAAGAAAAAAAAAACTTTAACACTACCCTTATGATTAGCAAATGATGCTTTGTAGACTCAGTATGAGTGCAGTACTCCACATATGGGGGAATAAGGCCCTTGCTCAAAGTCAGTAAAGTCTATGCAAGGTTCAGGAAAGCTGAGTCAGTTCAGCACATCCCCACTTCTCAGAATGTGTTTATATCAAAGAATAATTGTTATCTTTCCAAGATAGGTTCAAGAAAGCCGAGTTAGTTAAGCACATCCCCACTTCTCAGAATGTGTTTGTATCACAGAATAATTGTTATCTTTCCAAACTCACAGAAAATACTGAAATTACATGTTAAGGAACTGGGAATGAAACTGGTGATGAATGGTGAGAGATGGAATATTTCAGATCTGATCTATGCACATTGTATTGCACTGCTTACTAGTAGTGAATGGTATCTTTATAGATGGGTTCAGGGTTTTGTGAATATCTGTGAGGAGTGATGTGTTGACAGATGGTGACTCACGATGTGATGTGTTGGTATATCAAGAAAAACTTCAGTTAGTCTCACACACTCATTTACCATATCTTTCCACCTTCTGAGCCAACCATACCTCCTCCCACCTTCAAATCTCTTCACATTAAACTCTTCTCATCACCCTACTGATAACCATTCCTCCATATAACCATACAATCTAAGCAGAGAGTATTATAATGAATGTAGGAAATGAAAAAAAAATACTGTTTGTAATAGGGGCTACTGTTTTAATCTGCCAAAGGTGTTCACAAAGTCACTTACTGTAATGTGGCTTCCCTTTCATACACTGGTGGCTACTGAATGACAACCATAACTGTGGCTTACTCTAGGAAAACACTTCCCCACCAAAATTTACATTAGTATTGACCACCCAGGACATTTATTCCTTTGTCATGAATTCATATTTCTTTCCCATCACACACCCTGACTTTTGTAAAACTAAAAAGCAGGTGTATTTCCTATTTTAGAGGAGTAATGGCACTAAAAAGCCAGATACATGATAGTACAGTGTACTGTCCTCTTCACCAAATGTGTCTGCCTCAAAATATGCCAGATAACTGAATCATCATGATCCCCCCCCCCCATTTTTTCTCTCTTTAGTGCCATTAAATTTTCATTGCTCCAGCAGGAAAGCAGGGGCCCCAGGCCAGATTTAAGGCAAAAATAACCAATAGTATGCACTAAATGGCATTATGTGAACAATGAATCCCACACGCTCCTTGGATTTAAAATTTTTATGGGCTACGTCCAGTCCGAGTGACTTAACCGACTAGATCACGACTACAAATTATTTCCCAGCATGCAGTGCCACCAGTATCTCTGTTTATCCAAAGAGCTCTAAGAATATTCTACAAGAATAGTACATTCTAATCCAGCAAAGCTGACTCGACCCCTTGACTAATGTAACACATGTGCTGTAAAGTATGATAAGGTGGACTTAAGTCTAAACTGAATAAACAATGCTTCAGTCATATATAGGTTGCAATGAAAAGTCTTCTTGCTGTCTCTCATACATAAAACACATCATCAAACACTACTGATCCAGAGACACACTCTTCAAATCTTGCTTTAAGGAAAACAGTATCTGAACTGAAAACTATAAAAAATTTACTTATTTTGTTTAGTGAAAAAGCTACAAGGCAAACATAGGTCCATCAGTCAATGGGACAAACAAGAAAATATACAGCTTCATCATGATTCTCCACTCCATTACACTCCCTGAGACTGTGCTCAAAGTAAGTGAAATGCTACTGCCCATTAAATCCTCACTATTATATTCAAATTTCAAGGTGTAAACAGAGTAAGATTAACATACAAGACTGCACATTAGTGGTTATTATCAGGAATAATCAGCTGGTAACACGACCTTCTCTCACACACCCAAAAAATGTTGTGGAAGGGGAGGGTAAAGGGAGAGCTGGTGGCAATAGCATAACCACATGAACTGCCTAGTTGAAATACTGAGGAAGTTCAATGTTACCAGCTAATTACCTATGTCAGTGACTTACATGCTACCCTTCATATTTCATTTATTTTGGACTTCAAACAGGTAGAATGACACTCCATTTGCCTTAGGAATAAAAGATCATATCAAATCAAATTATACCATGCTTCCTCTTTCAGACAGCTGATGTTTCCCGCAGACTGAAAACTTAACGATTTGGTGAAACCAGCTAATTACTCCCCCACACATGCTGGAAACAACTGGGAAAAAAAGAAATCTCAAGTGTAGTAAGATTAGCAACAATGTGATGATGTACAACAAGTAAGCTTGAGACACATTCGAGGGAGTGTATCAAAACATAAGCAGTACACTAAATCCTCGCTATATGTCACAGATGCGTTCCAATATTTCTAAACTTCTTCAAAAAATTTGATGCTATAAACTGGAGGAATGAGGAAATCAGCATTACAAGTACAGTACCAATGACAATTTAATTAGCAATATTTCCACAATTTACTGAGAAATTGTTTTCATTTCCATTTTTGACGGCTCCAAAATGCTTGCATGCATTGGCCTTGGTCACCTAATGGCAGCTAATAATAATAATAATAAAAAAATAAATAAATAAAAATAAGTAGGCATAAAACGAGGAATCAGTGTAACTTTATTGCAGCTTGAGCTCTTTCACTACTTGACCAATTGGTGGAATGAGCAGGATGAGTCTAGATGTATATTTAACCCCTTCCATCCAATGATGAATTAATTATAGTTTTATTACTACCTGGCAGTTTTGTTCAGTTTAAGAGGGACTTTTGGGATGAGAGGGGTTTGGTAGACCCCAGTAACCATTTCACAATCAGATGTCCCCCTTAAACTGCAAAAAATTAACTAAGCAGCAAGAATATTATGTAAAACTACAGTACATCACTCGAGTAGTAGTAGTAATAGCTGCAGGCTAAAGTTTCCTTTTTCCTGCAGAACACAATCCTCCACTTGAGAAGTTTGGGAGGGAACTGAGGGACATTTGTTTATCCGGCTGTCAAGTCACCCAGTCATATCAGTGCTATCACATGAGAGCATCTCCTCTCCAGCAAGAACATCAAGAAAAAATATGACACATCATCGAAGTGGAGAGGTTAAACAAACATGACCACACAATATTTGGTAAGATAATGTAGACAATGGCTGTACAGTAACTGCATGAACAATGGTAACATAGAAATAAATTTAACACCAGTAATGAAGTACTATAAAATCATCTCTCATTTTTTGTGATTTTGACTTTGCAGTTTCAGTATTTGCAGATGAGTAATACATCAAAAAAGCATGCTAGTTTAGCATGTATTATGGGATGATTTAGTAAAATCTGGTACACGGTAATCTGACAATACACTTTAAACCAGTAAATTCAAACGTCTGACGATGTGTACGGGCATTACATAGGGTTATTAGGCAATCACATAACTGGATTATGGCTATGGGGGCCCTTTAAGATGGGTTTCCATTAAGCACAGATATTCACTACTTGCAGGTGTGTCTGTTCCCTAGCAACTGCAAAAAAATGAGGGATGACTTTAGCAACCAATTATAGTACTGTAATATTAGTAATTATAATATAAATATAATCTAGATATTGTACAATTATTATAATACATATCTTAATAAGAATTATGTTCTGTACTGAAACACATCCGCATCAATATAATTTATGTGGCAGGTATATTTAATATTCAACGGTATACTTCTAAAATTATACAAGGCATGTACTGCATTTTATATGGTAAAATAAGATTTAAAATCATTTAAAAATTATAAAATATACTCGCTCTCTCCTAAATGACTCAAAAGACCAAATAAAATATATCTGACTAAGGCAATGAAAGATTAATGGACTACCACAGCATAACAAAATAAACATTACATAGAACAACTGATCAGAGCACATTTTTTTCTTTTTTTTTTCTTTTTTTTTTACGAGTTTAGCCAGACCACTGAGCTCCAACAGGGCTCTCATATGGCTGGCCCCAAGGATCAGTTCATGATGGTTATAATGAAAGTAAAATTATTAGCGAAATATGGTCTACATACAATGTGAATACACTTGAAATGCTAGAATTCAAACAATATTAAAAAATGTGACTCTCTGATCAGAGCACAGATAATATACCAATTTTGTACTGTGACTACAGTTCATTCACCTTAACTTGGCCCAAATCTTCACTCTTCTGCAGTTTATTTCACATACCTCAGTGGCAGAGAAGGACAATGCTATGGATTTACATCATTTCCACAGCACTTCATGACTAGCATCACATTCCAATGTTGACCTATTACTATAACACAGCATTCAAGATGGAGAGATGGCAATTTTAGGCCAAGTAAAAGCGAAAAGAGTAAAGTCATCTTCAAAATCTGATGCTACATTTACTGGTATACGTTTTTCACGCCACTGGGACTGTAATTAGGTAGATGTAGCAGTAGTAGTAGTAGCCCCAAGTACAACTGAAATGAGAACCCAGTGGACTGCAGGCTGAAGTTGACCCTTTCCTGCAGTTTACCAACCTCCTTTCATGGGACAGGGATTTGTTGGATGACTCCATAACTTGGCAGTGGAGCAGAATGAGTATGTTGGTGCTACCACATGAAGGCATCCCTCTTCAGCAATGAAGCAAAGGAGATGCAGTAAGTAATTATTTCTGTAGGTTACTGTGGACACAATAACAGAAAAGAACACTAAAACAAAAATGTCTTCTTGTATGATACTAGGATTTGATCAGATAAGAAATCATTACCATACCATACTCTCGCTCTTCTGAAATCTAATTGCTTATACATTAAAAAGTGTCACATTATGTCCTCAAACAAATTCAAAATGAAAGAAGTTGTAAAGCACACATTACATCAAAACTGAAATTTTCACTCCAAAACAATCAGGCCATTCACTAAAATCCCAGAAAAAGGAATATTTTGATACCAGTCATGTATATTCACATCCACAAAATTATCAGAATTCAAAAAGCTCCCTTCTCCTCAAAACTCTATGGATTCACTCGACATCTAAGGTGCGGAAAGAAATTTAAAAGGTGATGTGCTTAACTGTGCCCCAAACACTTCCCTCACAACATTAAAAATATAAGTGCATTTGCTTAATTTTGAAATACATAATGACAGCACAGCATGTGACTTTGTCCTGCTCCAAATTAAACAGCTAAATGTATGCAGTAAACAGTTACATATATCTGTACTGTCTGAACAATGACTGTGAAAACTGGTGCAATTAAAATGTGGATAATAATAAAACATTCTAAAGCTTCCTGGCCATATAGCATTCTACTGGCCACTTTGAGCCTTCCCTGCTTTACAGCTTTGCTATAGATAAATTGCTACAGTGGTATGAATTAACTCCATAACAACTGATTACCAAAGAACAGGCATTCATCTCTTATCTCAGTCCCCTACCATACAACTTAACTTTCATTTCTATAATTATGGTAGTATTAGTAATAGTAGATGTAGTCTCAAATTCATCTGAAATGTCAACCCAGTGGACTGCAGGATGAAGCTGCCTCCTGACTGCAGTCCATCCTCCTCCTTTCGGGTGATAAGGTAGTAGATGAAGAATGTATAACCAGACAGTTGAGCCACCTGGTCATATCAGTGCCACCACATGAAGGTGTCCCTCCCTAGCATCCTATAAAGACGGTAAAGGGTTCGTACACTTTCACGATAACCTGCTTCTTATGTAACAATGAAGTTTATGACTCAAGCCCATATAAATACATAACTACAGAAAACCCATAAAATAAACTCTTTGCAAATACTTACTATCCATATCTACTTGATCTAATAAATTACTCCATACTGTAATACAGTACAGTACTGTCTCGACAAACCTCTGAAAAATTAAAGATGAGCTACAACTTTCCCCACTGAAGTTCACATCATACTACTGCATCTACAGTATATCAACATTACTGAAAGTTACACTACTAGTCTGCATGGCCACTCTGCATAATATGTACATTATACTATACACTGATGATAGGTACAGTAAGCCTTCCATTTTGGTGGGTTTATGTTTGGCAGATTTGCAGTAGGCGGGAAAATTCAAAATATTTCACCCTTTATTTTAGTGACTAAAGTTTCACAATTAAGCAAATAATTCCCAAGTATGAATCATGAACCACTGCTGCCAAACAGAACTTGTGGCCATATGGTTCTTAAGAAGCCAAATTTGAGATATTTGGCTAAAAAAATGCCAACCTGGCAACCCTACTATTTAGCCAAGTCATGGGACCGAAAACTAGATCTGATTACTCGCTACTTCAACCGCAAAGAAGAAGAAAACAAGCAAGTGATACAAGCAACTGAACACGTAAATGTGGAAGATGAACATAGCCTGCCAATAGATACTGGCTTTGAAGGTTTTGATGAAATGGTGGCAGAGGCAGAAGCAGTGACGGAGGCAATGGTGGAGGAGGGTGGAGGAGAGACCCACAAGGGTGGCCATAAAGTCGGACGTTAGCCTAACTTTGTCAGCAATGGATACTAGTTTTGCCTAACAGTGCACCTCACTTTCTGTTTATGGGTTAGTTTTCAAAAGTTATGTTAATATACTAATTAATTATTACCTCTCAAAAATAGAACATATGTGGAATGGGAAAAAAATCAAGCTTTTTACTGACCCCTCAAAACCAATTTTTGCCATTTAATTAAGCCTTGGATTTGGCAAAACTGGGTTTAGTGAGGTTATCACAGCACCAATTAGTTGCCAAAATGGAAGGCTTACTATACTCTAAACCAAATTCTGGGGTAATTCATGATGGTATTACTGCACTAAGTTAATGCAAAGGATTCTCACAAAATTTCTAACACCTAAGAACTACAGAGTAAATAAAAAGGCAAAGGTACCAAGTATCAGTACAAATAGTTTTTTATGACTTCCAAAACCTTTCAAAAGGATATGCACTGCAAATTTTTACAACAGCCTTCAACTCTACCAATAATATACGTACCAGTTATGCATCTTATCAGTGGTCTTGCACAAGTCTATCACAAATAGTCAACTCTTCTAAACATACTCAAGCTCTGTATATGATGACCACATGGGTTTACAGTCCAAATTTTCCAAACATTCTATTACTTTCTAAATTATGGAAGTCATTAGCACAGTTAACCAGCTTAAAAATTATTACATAAAATACTGAAGCATATTCAGTCTAAACATTTACAATTTTATCATTTCTTGTCACTTAATGCTGCATACCACATGCCAGAAACTAAAATCAAATGGTACAAACTTCAGCAAAACAATATGGTAAACAATTTTCTTGGGATAAAATACTTGAGCTCAAAGGTGCTCTGAACACATACAGTACAGTGCTTGCACTCTGACTATTAAGTTAAAATACAAGCAATGTATATCAGTGAAAAAACATGCATGAAATAATAACCTTAATGGTGTACTAAAGGCTAAGATTATTTTTGATATGATAATCCAATAAACATACACTATCACAATTTTTATACTGTACTCATTGATGACAACATAAGGGTAACATTCACACAAAATAATAAATATTTTCATCTGTATGCAACTATAATCACAGTTAAGCTGAAATGAAGCTAACAGTTCCATTTTCATATTAAACTCTCACGACTCATCCACCAAATTGCATTCGGTCAACTTCCCACAATTGTACACTAAGGTCATTACAAAAACACCATCAATTATTGTAATGTAGTGGACAGAAGAATTAGATATGGATCTTTTATCAATTAGTAATTGTAGTACTGTAATCATAAAACTTATGAAAATTAATATCAAAATACTGTACTGTAATTATTCTAATGAACTACATACAAATTACTGTACATGTTTAGCCTTTAATTATCTGTTCAGGAATCATCACTGATGCTAAAATGGAACTTACAAAAAAAAAAAAAAAGTTATCATTCATCACCATCATCATAAAAAAAAAAAAAAAAAATCTTTACATCCATATTCATTCCCCATTGAAACTCGAAGTTGACAATGGACAGTAACATTTTTGCTGAACAATTTTACACAACGTTACCTGGAGGCTCTACATCACACATTCCACTTAAGATTTGCATGTGCTTAATAATAGAAAGAATTTTTGTACAGTACAGTAATAAGATTATAATAAAGCAACTAATTTCTCTGAGTTTAATACAATACATATATCTACTTCAGAAATATACATTTAGTTCTACAAGTGTTTTGTAAACACATGGAATTCAAGAAGAAAAGATAAGCAAAGAACTGCCAAATTTCTAAGCAATAAAAAGTATCTAGATATATTATAGGTTTCCATATGCTATATGTATTATCAAGTAAACTTAATGTGAAAGAAAAAACTTGTGGTAGATAGGGGTGCTCACCATTCACTCACTCGATGTAGTGCTGCTCTCGGGTGCCAGCCCTTTCCTCTCTTCCTTCCTTTCTCCTCTGCCTTTCTTTTCTCCATTCTTCCCTCTTCCTTCTGTCTATGGGTGACTCTACACTGAATGACAGGGCAAATGGTTTCCTGTACACCAGGAAACATTATATACTGGGTGGCAACCATATAACCATATTATGGCACCTGTTTTTTTTTTTTTAATGCAAGGAAGAAGGAATTAAAGGCCAGGAGCCCACAAACTGTTCCTTCCCCCAAAAAAAATAAAAAAATAAGATAAAAGAGAGAGCCAAATTCAAGATTCGATCATTTTGAGATGCCTGGACACACTGCGTTTGAAAGACTGGAGATCATAGGAAGCAGGAAATACAGACAGAGGGAGACAGTTCCAGAGCTGACCTGTTGCATAAATGAAGGACTGGGAGTAACAGTTAATTCTTGCATTAGAGACTTGGACAGAAAAAGGACGAGAGTTTGTTGCTAGACGGGTGCTACGTGCACGCCGTAGAGGTGGAGGCATGCACGCAGACAGTTCAGAGGAGCAGTGACCACTTAAGTAGCGACAGAAAAGAGATGAAGATGCAACAGTGCAGCAAAGAGACAGAGGTTGAAGGAAGCCAGTAAGAGGAGGAGAGTTAATGAGATGAAAAGCCTTTGACTCCACCCTACTGAGAAGAGCTGTATGTGGGGAGCCTCCCCACAAATGAGAGCTCTACACAGGGGCGAGTAAAACCCGTGTATAAAGTCAACAACTGTGCAGGGATAAAGAAGGTACAGAGTGGGTATATAATTAAGATGAATCAATCGGACTGAGCCGGTGCAGGTTTATATCCAAGAGGTGGTTGGGGTTTATTGTTCACATAATGCCACTGAAGAATGAGTGACACTGGTCACTTGCATCTTAAATGTCGGGACCAACTTGCCTGGCCCCGGGCTCCTACAGTGCTCATGGGGCAACATTGGATTAGATGAGGAATGAATGAATGAATAAATGAATGAAAGAAAAAAAACAAGATAGAAGAAATCTGCAATTCATTGCTTACCCTCCTTTTTAAAATCTTAAAAACTTACCCAGTTACAATACCACCAAAAATGTCTCCATTTATTTCTTGTCTCCATCACTACCTCTCTCCACCCACCCTCCTCTCCCACCATTACTTATGATCATGATCATTTTAAAACAATACACCTGAATCTTCCCATGACCACATGCTCAATACAATGACAGAAGTAAGATACTGTATCTTTCAAACCTCAAGTACTCGGACAATACTATCTCATTTGGCTTGACTGTCTGAACTTCTAGCTTCCTGATACTCCTGCTGTTCATCCCAACTTCCGGTCATCTTTACAATTTTTTTCTCTCTCTCTCTCTCTCTCTTTTTATTTTTATTTTTTATTTCTTTTTACATATTTCAAGTACAGTAGTCAGTGTAAGCAACTGCAATGACAGTGGCTGGGACAAAACTGAATAACCATATACATGAGAGTGTGGCCTAGCAATTCACAAGAGTGAAGATAGAGCTAAGTGTAATGGTGGTAGTGATGATACTCTACTGACAAATGCTGACACATGGGATGGATATAACACCAAAAAAATGTATTAATAACAGTGACAGTCATATGAAGAGGGCACCTAACCAGTGAAACCTCTAGACAGGTTAGAAAGAGAAATACATTACGTAAATTTAGCATGGGTAAAAACTGAAGAAGATATGAATGACTGCAAACCCATTAGTCATTATAAAAACTGTTATTTTGTTAAAACAGACAAAACCTCACATGACTGGTTATAACTACACGAGGCAGTCAAATTGGTAGCAAAATCACTAATTTCGTGTGTATATACTGTATATATATATACGGTATATATATATACATAGGTTCACTCTCATCTTAAATCTCAAGACCAACTTGCCTAGCCCCGGGTTCCTACACTCCTCATGGGGCGGCATAGGTTTGGATGATGGATGGATGGATATATATTTATACTGTAATGCCAACAATGATACACCAGGAAGTATTAATTGATATAAACACAAAAAATTTACCTTTTCAATACTTATGTAACTGATCGTCTTCATTCAGCAATCTCTTCATGGTCACATTCTTGTTCTGGGAGATGAAGGGTGGCAACTGATGTGTCAGAAGAGAGAATGGAAAACATTGGTAGAACAGGAGAGACCTGCAGGAATAGGTTTTCTGCATTCTGTGCAGGTGTTTAGGGTCGTATGTCAGAGAAGCGTGTATGATGATGAGTCTGTAGGAGAGTTAGAAAGCGCTCAAGTCTAAAGGGACACCCGAGGAAAGTCTTGTTGAGATGTCAAGAGTTAAAGTTTATCTCACTCTGATGACTGTATTATTAACATCAAGTGAGGCTTGGTGTAAGCAATCACCTAATTTTTTATGGCTCTTTATGAAATACTGTACCTGTAAATTTGTTATGTGATAAGCCTGCACCCCATACTGAAGAATGCAGTCAGCAATGATACAGAAGGGCTGTCCATGTTTTATCATCACATGCTTCAGAAATCATCGCAATAATTTACAGGACTTCTCCAGACTTCCGTTCACTCGTTGAAAATACAGCCCTGGGTGTTCCAAAAAATACAAAAAATACCAAGGTGTTATTAAATGCCAAAAGGGACAGAGTGTTGTACCAGAGAAAGATGAGTGTTGTTGAAGTGCATAAGGAAGTGTTAAGATGTGTTTTTGCAGGGACATTTCACAGAATTCCAAATGGCATCAGGCTATACTGAAAAGATGTCAGATATCCTCAAATATATACTGACAAGATCTAGTTTGGAGCACAATCAGAATGAAGTTAAACTGTGCTCAAATAATACAAGTTTGTAAGAAGAAGTTGGTTTATTGAATATCGTGTGTTCCCACAGGAGTAAGAAGACAAGGAGTAGGAATGTGTCTGTATCCAAGTTAAGTAGAAAGGATGATGATTCACTGTCTGTGGTTATGTTTCTTGAAGGGGAAGAATTCAAGGTAAAATATGTTCCATAGAAGGGATATACAGTAGTGTCCTAAGGTATCAGTGAATATGCGTACCAGAAATGAAAAACTTTACTTGGCTTGAGGTAAAGTTCAGTAGAAGAGGAAGAAGCGATGTCGTGATGTGTGGGGAAGGTGGTGCCACTCACGTTTGGCTTGAATGTATTGAAGCACAGCACGCAGACACAACAGCAGGCCTGTGCAAGGGAGATAAAACAATATTGGTAACATACATATATCCACACATAATACAGGGTGGACAGACAAGGACTGCTGAAAGTATTAAGGATATATGGAATAATGGGAAGTTCCTGAATGTTGTGGAGAGTATGTATGAGGGTGCTAAGGCTGCAGTGCATGTGGATAGTGAACTGAGTGAATTTTTCTATTTGAAGATTGGATTGAAACACAGACGTGTCACGTCTCCATGGTTGTTCAGTCTGTATATCTATCTATTGCCAGACACCCCAGTCCCGTACGGGGTGGCCACAAACAAATCGCCTCCATGTTGCTCTGTCCCCCGCCATTTCACTGCCCCGCTCCCAGCTCACACGTCCCTCTCTCATATACCTCTCCACTCCATCCTTCCATCTCATCCTCGGCCTCCCCCTCCCTCTCCCCCCCCTCCACCTCACTCACATACTCTCCTCATAAGTCTCTCACTCTCCATCTGTATATGGATGAGGTTATAAAAGAGATACAAGGTAGGGCAGTGGATGTTGGAGCAGCCCTAGTGAGAGAGGGCATTTTTTGGAAACTCCCTGTACTGTTGTTTGCAGATGATACTGTGTTAAGTGAAGTCAAAGGGGAGTTGCAAGGTTTGGTGGATGAGTTTGGGAGAGTGTGTAAGAAATGGAATGTACAAGTGACTGTAGGGAAGAGTAAAGTTATGGTCCTTGAGAAAAGTGAAGTCAGAGAATGTACAGTGAAGTTGGATGACGAGGAAATGGAAAATGTGTGCTTTTAAGTACCTGGGTAGTGTGATGAGTAAGGATGGAAGTTCAGAGGGTGAAGTGCTTGAAAGGGTACAACTAGGAAGAAAGGTTGCTGGTTCCTTGAATGCAATGATAAGAAACAGGGAAGTGAGCATGGAAGTGAAAAAATTACTACATGACAGTATTGAGATACCAACTCTAACATATGGAAGTGAAGTTTGGACCTTGTAGGAGGGATAGAAGTCAAGAGTGAGAGCAATGGATGTGAGTTATTTGAGAGGAACATGTGCAGTCACATGGAGAGAAAGACTGACAAATGAAAGTGAAGAAGCTTTGTGGTGTGGATGTGATAGAAAGCATTAGGAGAAACACATTGAGGTGTCTGGCCATGTGGAGAGGATGGAGAGCGAGAGACTAATGAGGAGTGTGTAGGCCTATGTGAGTGAGGTGGAGGGGGGTAAGGGAGGGGGAGGCCGAGGATGAGATGAAAGGATGGGGCGGAGAGGTATATGAGAAAGAGGGGTGTGAGATGCAGGGAGGGGTGTGAGATGGCGGGGGGACAGGGCAAAACAAAAGCAATTTGTTTGTGGCCACCCCTTACGGGATTAAGGCATCTGGCAACAGATAAATATATGAATAAATCTGCAAAATTACTAAATTTGAAAGATATCTTACTTATTGTTACAGTATTCATTTACAACTTAAATGCTGTATAAGGACTAAAATAATATTCATATATAAGTGCCTTGTGGTCTAGCATCTAGTTAGAATGTCCTGTTGAAATGATGACCCCGCCATTTATGTAGGTTCAAACCCCACGAGGCATCTGCAGGTTTTTCAGTCATGTAAGGATTCCATTCAACAAAATTAATGTTCTACAGTAAGCCCTCATTAGGTAAGCCTCCTTCAAGCCACAACTCCAGCTAAATTTGAACATCTGAAGATTGCAAATTTACATGCGTCTATCAAATGCAATATGTGTAGGCAACTCAAAATGAATGTAGCTTTCATTTTTAACAAAAGGAAAAGTTTTGTAGTCTCTAATCATTGGACTCTTTCCTCTTTGCAGTATATGGAAAAATTATGTACTGTGAATGACTTAGTGGCTGGTGGGTCATGCATGTGGCCTGGCCATTGTCCTCAATTATACCTTGGCCATAAATCCACTCACAATAAACTGTTGTGTTTCCACTCATTTCAAACACTATACTAAGTGCTTCCAAAGTGTACAAGGAACAAACTTTCATTCTAAATGGTGCTATAACTACTTGAATACTATCTATCTATCTATCTATTGCCAGACGCCTCAATCCCGAACGGGGTGGCCACAAACAAATCGCCTCCATGTCACTCTCTCCCCTGCCATTTCACTACCACGCTCCCAACTCACACCCCCCTCTCTCATATACCTCTCCACTCCATCCCTCCATCTCATCCTCGGCCTCCCCCTCCCTCTCGCCCCCTCCACCTCACTCACATACACTCTCCTCGTCAATCTTTCACTCTCCATCCTTTCCACATGCCCAAAACACCTTAACGTGTTTCTCCTAACGCTTCCCACCACATCCTCAACCACACCACAACGCTCCTTCACTTCCTCATTTGTTAGTCTGTCTCTCCATGTGACTCCACATGCTCCTCTCAAATAACTCATTTCCACTGCTCTCACTCTTGACTTCTGTCCTTCCAACAGGGTCCAAGCTTCACTTCCATATGTCAGAGTTGGTATCACAATACTGTCATGTAACAACTTTTTCACTTTCATGCTCACCTCCCTGTTTCTTATCACTGCTTTCAACGAACCAGCAACCTTCCTTCCCTGCTGCACCCTTTCGAGCACTTCACCCTCCAGACTACCATCCTTACTCATCACACTGCCCAAGTACTTAAATTCACTCACATTCTCCATATCCTTCCCATCCAATCTCACTGTACANTCTATCTATCTATCTATCTATTGCCAGACGCCTCAATCCCGAACGGGGTGGCCACAAACAAATCGCCTCCATGTCACTCTGTCCCCTGCCATTTCACTACCACGCTCCCAACTCACACCCCCCTCTCTCATATACCTCTCCACTCCATCCCTCCATCTCATCCTCGGCCTCCCCCTCCCTCTCGCCCCCTCCACCTCACTCACATACACTCTCCTCGTCAATCTTTCACTCTCCATCCTCTCCACATGCCCAAACCACCTTAACGTGTTTCTCCTAACGCTTCCCATCACGTCCTCAACCACACCACAACGCTCCTTCACTTCCTCATTTGTTAGTCTGTCTCTCCATGTGACTCCACATGCTCCTCTCAAATAACTCATTTCCACTGCTCTCACTCTTGACTTCTGTCCTTCCAACAGGGTCCAAGCTTCACTTCCATATGTCAGAGTTGGTATCACAATACTGTCATGTAACAACTTTTTCACTTCCATGCTCACCTCCCTGTTTCTTATCACTGCTTTCAACGAACCAGCAACCTTCCTTCCCTGCTGTACCCTTTCGAGCACTTCACCCTCCAGACTACCATCCTTACTCATCACACTGCCCAAGTACTTAAATTCACTCACATTCTCCATATCCTTCCCATCCAATCTCACTGTACACTCACTGGCTTCACTTCTCTCGAAGACCATCACTTTACTCTTCCCCACATTCACCTTTAGATTCCGTTTCTTACATACTCTCCCAAACTCATCTACCAAGCCCTGCAGCTCCCCTTCGTCTTCACTCAACAACACAGTATCATCTGCAAACAACAGTACAGGGAGTTTCCACACACTGCCCTCTCTCACTAGGGCCACTCCAACATCCACTGCCCGACCTTGTATCTCTTTTATAACCCCATCCATATACAGATTGAACAACCATGGAGACATGACACATCCTTGTTTCAATCTAACCTTCAAATGGAAAGATTTACTCAGTTTGCCATCCACACGCACTGCAGCCTTAGCACCCTCATACATACTCTTCACTGCCTTCAACAACTTCCCATCCACACCATATACTCTTAATACCTTCCACAAACCTTGTCTATCCACCCTGTCATATGCTTTCTCCAGATCCATGAAGGCTGCATACAACTTCTTGCCCTTCTCTAGAAACTTTTCCACTAAGGATCTAAGAATGAATATCTGGTCTACACAACCTCTTCCCTTCCTAAAACCTCCTTGTTCTTCTTCAACTAATTCCTCAGTAATATTTTAGTTTATTTTTGCCATCTCCAGAGGATTTTATTCAGCTAAGGATACATACTTTTAACTAGCTGGTTTATTTTCACTTGATGGGTCAGAGCCGCTCCCAACATGAATACTAAACTGTGGTTGCATAAAATTTAATGAGTCTCAGTATATACAGCAAGAATGGGTCTCCTTGGTTTGAAGTTAAATCAATCTATCAATCAGACTACAAATGGCCATCAAATGAAATGAAAAAGGTAACAGATATTTGCTGGACTGAAGCAATCATGCTGCAAAGGAGTTGGGCTTAGTCTGTGTTTACCTCTTTCTCTAAAAGAGGCACTTTGTATTAAACAAAATCCTTTCATGCTAGTATAGGTGAAATGAAAAATATGTCGCCAAAGTGAACAGGTTAAACTACTACATTATATAAATACATACATAAATCAGGACACTTACCCAAGGCCATAATAAGCCACAGGAGCCAGGTGTTTGAGTCTGCCAGAATATCAGTGGAATGGCGCACAATGACAGCCCACTTGGCCAGGGACAGCCCAAAGCCAGCCAGAGCCCCTGCCCGGCCTGCCACAGTGTGACAGAAGCACAACAGCAGCACAAAACCCACCCAGTTGAATACAAAGGCAGCTGTGCAGGAGAGACACTCAAATTGCAGGTGTGTGTATATATATATGTAAATATTAATTTTTTTAGAGGAATCATAGGTGAAGGACAAGCTGAATGGAGGCAAAGGAGAAAAGAGGGGTAAATTAATTAGAACATAGGAGGTAAGTGTTGCTGTGTAGTTTATCTTATGATCAATTATATTTACCCAAAATATGCTATAATTTCTTCTTCTTGTTGCTGCTGCTCAACCTCAGGCTCATTATGACATAAGTACAAACGAGAACAATGGACAGTAAACAGGAACAGCCATAATGGTCCTTTTGGGGCTGTTTGTTACAGAGAAGACTAAGACTATGAAATTTGACTACCTGAGGTGAAGATAAGGATACTAAAGCAAGAAAATATTAACATACAAAACAAAGTGCACAGTGCCTCACCAGCAAAGGCAACAAAGAACATGAAGTCCGTGCCCAGCAGCTGCTCCTCGGCAATCTCTGCTGTCTCTGGGTCCAGTCCCCCAAGTGATGACACCCGCAGCACCCTCACCCCCCCTGCTCCTCCTCCTGGCCCCACCACACCACCAGCACCACCCTGACAAATGGAGGCAGTCTTAGTCAGAGGAAAACACTAATGAAGGAATAATTATACCAACAAAAGAAAACTCAACTCTGTTTATGGTGAAGATGAGAGAGAGAGAGAGAGAGAGAGAGAGAGAGAGAGAGAGAGAGAGAGAGAGAGAGAG
>JAGKTI010002835.1:35028-62810 GCA_018397915.1 Birgus latro
CCTCCCCCTCCCTTTCGCCCCCTCCACCTCACTCACATACACTCTCCTCGTCAGTATTTCACTCTCCATCCTCTCCAATTGCATGTAACATGTACAAAGGCAAGAATGATGTTGATATCTTCAACAAACATGTATTTCTGTTCAACTGAGACAGAATTAAGAGAAAGACTTTGATATATCCAACATTCAAAGGCAGAGCCTCAAGCATACCAAAATACTAATGATGGCTTGAAAATGAAGGGATTTAATAAACCAATACAGACAGGTCTCACAGTTAGGGGTGTTCAAATATATAATTTCATTTGTAAACTAGTGCAGTAAACTGGAGGAAACTGACAAACTAACATTACAGGTACCAGTGGATATTTAACAGGCACTTTTCGTCTCATTAACTCTCCTCCTATTACTAGCTCCCTTCAACCTCTGTCTCTTCGCCACACTGTTGCATCTTTATTTCTTTTCTATCGCTACTTCAATGGTCACTGCTCCTCTGAACTGCCTGCTAGCATCCCTCCAATCCCTCCACCTCTACGACGGGCAAGTAGCACCCGTCTAGCAACAACTCTCTAATGCAAGAGCTAACTGTTACTCCCAGTCCTTCATTTATGCAACTAGTCAACTCTGGAACTGTCTTCCTCTGTCTGTATTTCCTACTTCCTATGATCTCCAGTCTTTCAAACACAGTGTGTCCGGGCATCTCGAAATGAACGGATCTTGAATTTGGCTCTCTTTTGTATATTCTTGGAAGGAACAGTTTGTGGGCCCAAGGCTTTGGTTCCTTCTTCTTTGCATAAAAAAATAAAATAAAATAAAAAATAAAATAAAGTAGACCTAACCCTAGAAATGCAACTTACATTATTTGAGTGATTGTCACATACATCACTTGACTGATGCATGGAGGGAGAGCCCTCTCAATGTCAGGAAAGGCAAGAGCTCCATGAACTTCCTCCAACCACTCCTTACCCTAACCACAAAGCTAGATCCAGCCCCACCTCCAGCATGTAATGTATCCCAAATAAAAAAAACTCTTCCACACACTCAAGAGATTCACAAGTCAGCTCAATCCTTTCATGCCTGATAATCTCTACATGCTGTCTCCAACTCTCTTCCTTCTATTCATCAACGACTTTCTAATCAGTAAATCTAACCCTATCCACTCACATGCTGATGGCTCCACCCTTCACATTGCCATTCGCTTCCTCCAGCGTCCATTGCAGCAGTTACTTCAAAAAACAAGGGATGAGGCTATGGAACACCTAATGTCTGACTTGGCTCATATCTCTGACTGTGGTAAAAATAATTTTGTTGTTTTTAATACATCAAAAACTCAAGCTATTACATCTATCAACCAGACAATAACAATATCCAACTCAATCCTGCATCATCTTTAAACATACTGTACTTAGGGTTTCATTCACTCACGATTCATCTTGGAAAGATCATGTTGC
The DNA here is from genome assembly GCA_018397915.1 of Birgus latro. NCBI lineage: Eukaryota > Metazoa > Arthropoda > Malacostraca > Decapoda > Coenobitidae > Birgus > Birgus latro. The sequence goes on from JAGKTI010002835.1 coordinate 36,477, forward strand.
CTCATTTGTAAATTCTGTTTCCAAGAGATTAGGTGTGCTAAGCTGACTCCATGCCTTCTTTACCCATGCACAGTTGTTGACTTTATACATAGGTTTTATTTGCCCTTGTGTAGAGTACAACTGTCATGTGTGGGTTGGCTCCCCACCTACAGCTCTTCTCAACAAGGTAGAGTCAATAGCTTTTCGTCTCATTAACTCTCCTCCCCTTACTGGCTCCCTTCAACCTGTCTCTTTGCCACACTGCTGCTGCTTTATCTCTTTTAAATTGCTACTTCAATGGTCACTGCTCCTCTGAACTATCTACTTGCATCCCTCCACCACTACAATGGGCACATAGCTCCCATCTAACAACAAGCTCTCATCCTTTTTCTGTCCAACTCTCTAATGCAAGAGTTAACCAATATTCCCAGTTCTTTACCTACCCAACAGGCCAACTCAGGAACTGTCTTCCTCTATCTGTATTTCCTACCATCTATGATCTCCAGTGTTTCAAACAGTGTGTCCAGGGACCTCAAAATGAACGGTTCTTGAATTTGGCCCTCCGTTATCTTTTTTTTTTCCTTGGAGGGAATAATCTTACGGGGTTCTGGCCTTCGGGTCCTTCCGTGCATTTAAAAAAAAGAAGAAAAAAAATCACATGAAATCACTATTATCTCATGGTCTATCTCTAATACCACTACATCTCTTATGCACCCATTTATCATAAATACAGCACAAGATGGAGTTACTTCCCAAACCCTTATGGCAAACCGAACATGGCCACTCTCCCTCTGCTTCGACAGTACAGTAGAGCCGCCAGCCCAAGATAACATAATTTTTGTTTTATCCACATTTACTTTCAAACCCATGTGCCCCATTCCATCTCTCAACTTCCTACATAATTCTTCTGCCTCCCTTACATTCTCTGCAGTCAACACCATGTCATCAACATACAACATCTCCCAAGGGAATCCATTTCTGAAGTCACATAAGAGACTTTCAAGCACCATGACAAGATTGAAGTATGAGAAAACCTACAGGAGCAATTTATGAAGTACTGGTAAAAAAGAATGTCACAGACAGTAACTTATCATGAGGACTCAGTGTATTATCAAATCTTAATGGTAATGTGAACCACTGCCTATACTCTGTTCACTTTAACTAGGTACAAAACTGATGTCTCTCCGTACTGATTATTAAGCTGCAGCAATATATTAACCCTTTCACATACCTAAAGTTTCCTGTAAGTTTGTGTGACATGATCAGAGAAAATGACGGGACGGCAGCCAGGACTCACGCACACACGAAAACATTCCCATGGATTGTATTTGCTCCAGAAATTGGTTACATTGGTATAATTCGTATACCACCATTTTCACTGATGTTTATATTACATGATAAACTAATAAAAACATATAAAACTGATGATTTAAAGTACAGTGAGAGTACCGAAATGCAGTGAGAATACAGTAATGTGTTTCCACAGCGAAAATAACTTCCCAACATGCTACCACAATATTCTGCCCTCACCATTCAAGAGCTAAGCACATGCCTATATGCGGAATTTCACAAGCTTTCACGTGGTGTCTTCAGAATGTTGATATAACCAATAGTTTTTGAGTAAATCGCCAAAAATTGTGTGTGCACACCTCTCCACCCCCACCGAAAGCTGAAAGAATGCCAACTATTTGAGAGTGTTGGCCTTGAAATAGAGAACCTCCCCTATGATGCAGCAAAGATTGATGCACTTCATACTAAAACTTAATTTTTGGTGAACATTTTTGTCCAAAGTTGCCTAATCAGCATCCCTTCAAACCAACACTGACAAGTGCATCATACTGCCTCATCGGTTCCTCTTTAGCCTAACACCATTTTGATTTGTTTTGCCTCATCAGTTCCTCTTCAGTCTAACACCATTTTGATTCGTTTTGCATCACTGTGTGTGAAGGAATTAACATTACAAAATGCTGTCAGCCATGGAGAAGTTCTATGTGAAGGATGTAAAGACATACTGTCTTCTTCCGTCAGTGAGCTACAGGAAATAATCTGCAGGTAGACAAAATCTCTACCTAGTTAAAAAGCAAAAAATATAGAGAAATGTTGCTGTGTAAACCCTGTCTGTCTGGATGAGTAGACTCATGAACTGCAGGCACGCAACTACCACTGCAGGACCACCCATGTTGGGAATCGATGATCCCTTGTGCTAGGCAATGCCTTGCCACACCAAGGTGTGGGGAAAAGTGTGGAGGTTTGGTTCCCGGGTAGATGTAAATTTTGTTATCTACCCAATTAACAGGGGCATCATAGTATGCTCTACATCTCCCGGTTACTGTATATGGTTACCACAGTGTTATAAATGGTTTCCTATGTTACAGGAAACCATTAGGCTTGTCACTCATTGTACAGCCACCTAGAGTGGAATGAAGAATGCATACAATAAAAGGTAACAGGAAGGATGGGAGAAAGAGGAAGAAGGGATGGCAGACACATTAATGAATGATAGAGGTGAAGAAAATAAGCTGCACTATGAGGTCTGTTCAGAAAGTATCCAACATTAGACTCTAAAAATAAAAAAAAAATAGCTAACCTGCTGAACTGGGACACTAATCATCCTCAAAGTAGGCCCCTTCTGACTTGACACATGTAGCCCAGCATTCATTCCACAGCCTGAAACATATTTCAAAGTCGGTTTTCAGTATCTCCTGCAGGTGCTTTGTCGCTTTTGTCATGATCTCTTCTCTCAACTGAAATTGGGAACCCATCAGCGGAGTTTTGAGTTTGGGGAATAACCAAAGGTCGCACAGAGCCACGTCTGGTGAGCAGGGAGCATGCTGGAACTGTGGGAAGTTGTCCTTGGCCAAAAATTCCTGAATTAGCTAAGAAGAATTTGGCAGGGGCGTTGTCATGGTGCAGCTTCCAACTTGCTGCTTTCCAAAGGTCTGATCTCTTTCGCCAAACTGCACAATGAAGATGACAGATAACATCCAGGTAGTATGTCTGTTTAGAGACAGGCCTTGAGATGCGTATTCATGATGCACAACACCACAGTAGTTGAAAAAAACTGTCAATATACATTTCACCTTGTTGTGGACCTGCCATGATTTTTTGGGCCGAGGCAACCCTGCATGCTTCCACTGGGACAACTGTGCTTTGGTTTCTGGGTCATACCCTTACACCGAAGTCTCATCTCCAGTGATAACAGTCTTCAGAAAGTCTGGATCATGATTTGCACATTCCAACAAATCTCGAGTAACATTCATCCACAGGGCATGCTGTTCACGTGAAAGGCGCTTTGGAAAGAACCTGGCAACAACTCTTCACATGCCAAAATCATCTGTTAAAATTTCGTGTGCTGATCCAGCGCTGATTCCAATTTCATTAGCAGTTTTTCTGACAGTCAACTGATGGTTTCCCATGACCAAATCACTGACTTTCTTCACTTGTTGATGGCTCCCAGTACATGGATTGCTCCCAAATGACATCTAGCCATTTTTGAAGTGACTGTATCACTCCTTTATTTGTGTTACCCCCACGGCTTCATTCCCCAAAACTTCCTGGGTCTTCCTGATGGTTTCAACATGGGTATCATCTAGTTTTTGGCAAAATCTGATGCAGTAACGCTGCTCAACTTTTCAGTCATTGTAACGATCGCAGGAACGTGGCAAGTGTTAGGTGCATGACCATGAACACAGGCTGACTGACAGCCACTGAGTGCATTATTCAAGCATGTGCATGAAGGTCCGTCCTGCACTGCGCTACACAAAACCCCACCCCTATCCTCCAACTGGTTGGTGAGAAAAAAAAAATAAGGTCTGATACTTTCTAAACAGACCTCGTATATTAAGTGAGCAGTTGATGGTCACGACCACCTACCACGGAATAGTGAGCGAGAGAGAGACACAAGATAAGTGGTGTGGTGGTACTTACACTGTACTCTGGTGGGGGTGAGGCACCAGCCACAGCCTGGTCCTCTGTCCTTTCACTGGCTCCTGGGTCTGGCATCTCTGAAACACTTTCCTCTTCTGATACTGCTAGCTGTTGGGAAAACAATGCATCAGAAATAACTTATTCCAAGATAAATATAATGTATCCTAGAAATTTTCAATTTTTCATTCATCATCCAATCCTACGTTGCCCCATGAGGAGCGTAGACAAATCAAAATGACTGCAACATCAACCTGCCACCTCAAAAATGTCTACTTTAAGTGTCGTCTGAAGTACCAGTAATCTACCAGCAGCAAAATTTTTATTATTTAACATAACCTTTGCCATCATCCTAACCCTACCTTCCTAACTACAGCAGTTATTGTAAAAAAAGGGTGGACATAATCTAGAAAAAAAGCGGGCAGCAACTGACATCTGAACAGTTAGTGAATTTGGCCTTACAGTCATTCAATCATCATTCAGCCCTTCAACAACTCCACCCCACAGGAGAAACCATCCACTCTGGCTCACTTTTAAAAGAGCTTGGAGCCATGACAACCCGTTTTCTGTTTTCTAAAAATAAACTATTCATTACCGTACCACATCAACATCCGACTGTTGAAGCAGGAAACTGGGGGGGGGGGGAATGCCTGAATATCCTGTTCACAGAAGAACACACAGCAGTTGCATGAATTTTTTTATGGTTCTAAAACCTCTCATTGGTAATTCTTCTAATATCAGTGTTTATGTTGGCAAATGATATTGGTATTAGTGACAGGATGCAAAATAATGCTGATTTCATGTGTGCAGTGTATCAGGAAGATGTTGAGATTTAATGGCATGAAAGGACTGATCTTGCTGGAAAGTCTCAAGTGTGTGGAGGAGTTTTGTAATTTGGAGGACATGTTATGTGCTGAAGGCAGGGACTGGAGTTGCCTTTGGTTAGGGTAAGGAGTGGTTGGAGGAAGCTCAGGGAGATATTGCCTGGCCTAATTTTGAGAGGGATCACCTCCATGCTAAGGGATCCTTGTATGTAGCATATGTTAGGAGTATAATGCTGTATGGTAATGAGACCTCAGCAGATATGGAAGAGGATATTAGTAAGCTCAAATGTACAGAAATGACAATAATTAAATGGATGTATTGTGTGTCCCTGAATGTGAGACCTTGGGGAGGTGGGGCTATGATTACGACCGAAGAATTGGAAGGAAGAATGGGACTTGAATGTACCGGTGTTGCAATAAAGAGAGGTTCATTGAGATCATTTGGACATGTTGCAAGGATGGAAGATGATAACTGGGTGCTGAAGGTGAGAGGTGTGAACACTGAGGGTAGGGCGGCAAGAGGTACCGTAAAAAAAAAAAAAAAATGTAATGAGGTCATATAGTGTGACCTCACGGATAAGGGACTGAATTGGGAGGCTGCCACTGATTCAGCAGCATGGGGAACCCCCACTTGGTAACCAGGACCAATACATGCAAGGATGTTGGAACCTCGATAAACAATAAGTCGATAAGACTTCTACCTGGAACCTGACTTTCATTAATTTCACTTTATAATCTCTTCCAATTCTTACTGCTGCTGTTATTAATATTATCATACTAATTAATTCATCCATCCATCCATCCATCATCCAACCCTCTGTTGCCCCATAAGCAGTGTAGGAGCGCAGAGCTAGGCATGTTGGTCCTAACATTTAAAATGTGAGTGACCAGCCTCATTCATCTCTGAGTGGCATCACATGAGCAATAAACCCCAACCATCCCTTGGATATAAACCTACACTGGCTCAATCTGATTGGGGGACCTTAACCCGCACTGTACCGACCACACCCAACCCACCCCCAAAACCCAACCGATTTTCAACGTGTCTTATTTTGGCTCAAACCTCCGCTTTTGGTGAGAAACATCGAAAATTCAGCAAGAAAGCACTCACCTGAAGTGAAAAATATCCTAAACAGGTGAGAGATCCCTCACCTGTTAACTGCTTTCTATGATGCCGCGCTCCATAAAAGATGCTCCCTGTGCAAGGGAAACTTAACCAAAACCACTCAGCCTCGTAGATATTTAATTATTTGGTATGAATTTATATGTAGTACAAGAGTATATTGCTTTTCACATAATAATATAGGCGATATAAGCGATGTTCCCTCACCAAACACATCAACATATCACACCTACCTTGGCGATGTTCCCTCCTCATTACTTCTGTTCATTACTAACTCTGGTGCCACATAATCTTTGTCCTCCACATCAGGAATCACTTTCGCCTTGAATTTCGTCATCAGAGAGACTGTGGTGCTACATGTCTTTACTGGCCAGGTCACTGCTAACAGGTGAGTTGCAAGAAAATGCCCTCGGGGGTTGGACAGGGTCAGGCAGTGTGGCCGCCTGGCTGGGGGTAAAGGAAGGTCTCCCACACATGCCTACCAAAAATCACCCACGAATCTTGAAAAATGTGCAAACGATGGGCCTTTCAATTGCATGACGTATGATGAACGTTGGGGGGTCTCAGCGTGAAAAAAAGTTGTGACGTGCATCGTAAGTTGGGGGGACGGGGCAGGTTAATTACCCATTAAACCACCAGGTGCCATAATTGGTTATATGGTTACCACCCAGCATAATAAATGGTTTCCTGGTGTACAGGAGACCATTTGGCTCGTCACTCAGTGTAGTGACCCATAGGCAGAAGGAAGAAGAGTGAAGGAAAGAATTACTATTTTTGGTTACATAAATCCACAATAGATGCAATATTCATCATAAGACAGTTGCAGGAAAAGTTTCAACAGAGGTGGAAATGCTTGTACCATGTGTCTGTGGGCTTGGAAAAAGCTTTTGATAGAGTACCAAGGAGAGTTATAGAGTGGGCCTTGAGAAGGCAGAATGTGCCTGAGAGACTCATTGCAGCTGTCATATCTCTCTATATTGATACAAGATCAAATTCAAGACAATAGCACGAACATCAGGAAATTTTGGAATAGGAGTTGGGGTACATCAAGGGTCAGCACTCAGACCATTGCTGTTTAACATAGTAATGGAAGAGGCAACACAGGAATGTAGGGGGGAAGGCCCATGGGAACTGCTGTATGCTGATGACCTAGTGCTAACAGCAGAGACTAAGGAAGAAGTGGTGGAAATGCTTAATAGATGGAAAAATGGAATGGAGAAGAGGGGAATGAAAATAAATATGGATAAGACAAAGGTAATGGTGACAGGCAACAAACCAGTAGAAAGAATTCAGTCAGGAAAATGGCCATGTGGATGATGTGGCAGAGGAGTAGGAGTGAACTGTGTTGTGCACAGAGTGTAATAAGTGGTGCCATAGAAGGTGTTCAGGTCTGCAGAATCTGAGAGGAGTGCAAAATTTCCGCTGCCCAGCCTGCATAAGAAGAGAGGCGGAGAGAGATGAAGCAGACGATGTGCTAGAGGTGAATGGGGGCACACTACAGGAAGTGCAGTCGTTCTGCTACCTAGGAGATATATTGGACTGCAAAGCAGGGGTGGAGATATCAGTCAGATCAAGAGTGGCAGCAGCATGGTTAAAGTGGAAGGAAATAGCTAGCCTACTGGTCAACAAACACATACCAGTGAGACACAGAAGTAAAATACTGTATATGAGGCCTGCATTAGACTAGTATTGATATATGGTGCTGAAACATGGGCTTTGACAGACAGACTGATGAATGTTCTGAGGAGTATTGATCGTAGAATGTTAAGATACATGGTGGGAGTGAGATGGGAGGTCAGAGTTTTGAGTGAGGAGGTAGCCAGAAGATGCGGGGTGAAGGATCTCGATATCATCTTGAGGCAGAAGCGGCTTAGATGGTTTGGTCACGTGAGGAGGAGTGAGGAAGGGAGCTGTGTGAGAATAGCAGAGGAACTGGAAGTGGTGGGACGTCGACTGCCAGGAAGACCTAAGAAGACCTGGAAAAGTGTTGTAACACAAGATACGGAAAGACTGGGTATTGGAGATTTAATCCAGGATAGGAAGCAGTGGAAAAAAGCCATCGCACGTCCAACCCCAGTTTGAATATGGGAACAGAAGGACGAAAAACGAAGATGATGATGATGATGATGATGTTCATATTACTGTACTGGAACCAAGTATAACAATAGCTGTCATGTATTATCAATAATATCAAAATACTATATAACCTTCATCTATTACCAAGTAATCTGCACCATTATAATATACAGTATTTGCAACATATAAATATACTTTTTTCTAGTTGTAACTACCAGTAATAATAATAATAATAATGATAATAATAATTATAATAATAATAATACAAGGTTTACTGACCAAGAAAGTTATACGATCTTCATAGGACAGGTATAACAAGGTCCTGATTGGAGTACTGCTTTTTGGTGCTCCCCAAGGATCGGTACTGGGGCCTATACTATTTGCTATATACATAAACGACACAGATGACAACACTGTTTCTAATGGCTTAAAGTTTGCAGATGATATGAAGAGATATGGCTGAGCATCAACACCAAGATGACTTAAACTGTTTGCAGGTGGACTTAGACAGGATGCACCAATAGTCCAAAGACTGGCAAATGTTGTTCAATGATGGAAAATGAAAATGTCTACACACAGGATATGCGAATGGTCAGCACACATACGAACTGGGAGGCCAAGAAATTACAAGTTCAGGGAGCTGTTGCCTCTCCTGACACTGAGAGGACTCTCCTTACGTGCTAAGGGGTCTTTGTATGCAGCATGTGTTAGGAGTGTGATGCTGTATGGTAGTGAGACCTGGGCAGTAAAGGAAGAGGATATTCGCAGGTTTAAACATACAGAAATGACAATGATTAGGTGGATGTGCAGTGCGTCCCTGCGTGCAAGGCCTGGGGGGGCTGGGTTTACGATGAAAGAGTTGAGAGGTAGGATGAGACTGGAGTGTATTGGTGTTGTGATGAGGAGAGGTAGGTGAGGTGGTTTGGACATGTGGAGAGGATAGAGGATGATAATTGGGTACAGAGGGTGAGAAGTGTTAATACTGGGAGAGGGGTTGGGGGGGGGGCAGACCAAGAAAGACATGGGACGAGGTCATTAAGTGTGACTTAAGGGTTAAAGGACTGAACAGGGAGGCTGCCAGGGATCAAGCAGCATGGAGAGCCGCCATTAGGTGACCAAGGCCAACGCATGCAAGCATGTTAAAGCCTTCAAAAACGAAACGAAATGAAACGAGACTGAGAAGGATTTGGGAATAAGGATTCACAAGTCACTAAACCCAAGCACACAAACAGCAGAAACAGTTTTAAAAGCCAACCAAGTGATGGGCAACATCAGATGAACTACAGAATACAAAAGCAAGTCAAATATTGTAAAACTGCATAAAATCTTGGTAAAACCACATTTGGAATATTGCCAGGTTTGAAGCTTGTCTAATCAACAGGACATTGACAAAACTGAATTGGTACTAAGAAAAATTATAAAGATGACAGCTAGCTTGATGGATGAACCTTATGGAAAGACTGAAAATGACTGGATTAGTGATGCCTGGAATGAGGAGGCTAAGAAGCGATGTAACCTGTAGATCGTTTAATTAAGGATATGGAAAATACAGTAAACTCTCAATTATCTGGTGTAATTCAGCCAAGCCCTACATCAAATACTGCAAAATGCAAGGTATTGCATAGTACCCCCCATCAACTCAATATTCAACACAGAGCCAGATATTGTGTTATCCATCTCATCATTCTATCCTAAAAACTTTCCCATGAGTAAAAGATAAAAATTAAGCATAAAATACAATACGTTTTCGTTTCGTTTTCGTTTTCGTTTTCATTTTTGAAGGCTCCAACATGCTTGCATGTGTCGGCCTTGGTCACCTAATGGCGGCTCTCCATGCTGCTCGATCTCTGGCAGCCTCCCTATTCAGTCCCTTAACCCTTAAGTCACATTTAATGACCTCGTCCCATGTCTTTCTCAGTCTACCCCTCCCAACCCCTCCCCCAATATTAACACTTCTCACCCTCTGTACCCAATTATCATCCCCCATCCTCTCCACATGTCCAAACCACCTCAGCCTACCTCTCCTCATCACAACACCAATACACTCCAGTCCCATCCTACCTCTCAACTCTTCTATCGTAAACCCAGCCCCCCCAGGCCTTGCACGCAGGGACGCACTGCACATCCACCTAATCATTGTCATTTCTGTACGTTTAAACCTGCGAATATCNTCTCTGAAGTCACGTGAGAGGGCTTCAAGCACCATGATAAACAACAAGGGACTCAAAACTGACCCCTGATGCACACCAACATTCACGGGAAACTCATCACTCAAAGCTCCATTCACCCTTACCTGAGTGTGAGCACCCACGTACATGGCCATAACCACCCTAACCAGCCACTCTTCCAACCCTAGCTTTCTCATTGCCCACTTCACCACCTCTCTAGGGACTCTGTCAAAGGCCTTTTCCAAATCAACAAAAACAAAATACAATTCCCTTTTCTTGCCAATATATTTTTCCTGAAGCTGTCGAACAATGAATATGGCATCAGTGGTCCCCCTGCCTGGCATAAACCCAAACTGCATCTCATTGATATTCACTCTTTCTCTAATCATACCTTCTAGAACTCTCTCCATTACTTTCATTATCTGATCTAAGAGCTTTATACCTCTGTAATTTCCCCTTTCCAGGGCATCACCCTTCCCTTTGTACACATTTACAATTACACTCTTCAGCCAATCATCTGGGACAACACACTCATATATACAGGAATGATAAAATACAGTAATACAGCACCAGCTGGCTATCGTTTAAAGGCCGGCTGATACAGCTCGATGCCAGATACTGCACAGAACCGCCGGTTATGTCCCATTTTGGTGCCGGATATTGCTTAATTTCACTGGATTTTGCATTAACAGAGGCGAGCCAGCAGCACAGGATATTGTGTTGGGCCAGATATTGCTTAATCTCATCAGATTTTGCATTAACAGAGTCGAGCCAGCACCACAGGATATTGCGTTGGGCCGGATACTGTGATGACGGATAATTGAGAGTTTACTGTATCAAATATGTTTTATTTTAACTCGTCCAGTCCCGATCGTTTTTTTACCCAGCCTACCTCCAGGTCCCGACCGATTTTCGACTTTTTGTTTTTTGGCTGAAACCTTCGCTTTTGGTGAGAAACATCGAAAATTCATAGAGAAATAGCGATCCTGAAGTAAAAAATTTTGATACAGGTGTCGCTCAACCTTACGTTTTCCTTGTTTTTCAGGGTTCCTGGCTAAAGAAAATGAACTATGGAAGGGTTAACTAATTCAAGCCACTTTAAATTACGTATTTATTTCATTTATTTGGTACGAATTTATGTGTAGTACAAGTCTATATTGGTTTTCAAACAATAATATAGGCGTTTATAAGCACTGTTCACTCACTCAAAACCCCAGCATATGGCACCTTCCTTTACGACATTACCACCTCATCACTTCTGTTTGTTTCTCCCTCTAGCTTCTTTGTTTCTCTGTCATCCACCTCAGGAATCACTTTCACTGTGAATTTCGTCATTGGAGAGACTGTGGGGCAATATACCTTTACTGGCTAGATTACTGCTAACAAGTGAATTGCCCAGTGTGGGGGGAGGGGGGAAAGGGGGGAAGGGGGGATTAGGTGGGGCCAGGCAGCATCCCCACTTGACAGCAGGTAGAGGAAGGTCTCCCACATATGCCTACCCAAAATCAACTGCGAATGTTGAAAAATGTGTACACAATGGGCCTTGCAATTGAATGACATACAATGCACGTCGTTGGGTCTGTCCGCGGAAAAATGTAGCGACGTGCATCGTACGTCGATGGGACTCGGCGGGTTAATATGGTATTTTTTTTCATCCCTAAAAAAAAATAAAAAAAATCATGGAGTATAAATATACCATTGTTCTTGATGCACCAAGTTGTCCGCCATTTTTATAGAAAATGATCTTGATGCACGATGTCTTTATGGTGGGATGGTGGGCTGGTCCCCAAGGTACCAAGTAGTATTACAGTGAGGGATTTCTTTTTAGCACACATATTATATTCATAAGTATTTTTACTCTTGTATTTCCTCATATACAGTATATACTGTACATCCAATCAGGAACTGACACTTTTTTTTATAACAAACATAAACACTGTAGACCTGAGCAGCACCAGCCTACTCTGCCCTCATTGAATGAAGTGGGCTGAGTTGCCAGCTGCTAATTTCTGTAATTTCCTCCATTATCTATGGGTTCCCAAGGACTGACGACCAAGCAGGATTTTTAAATACCCAAGGGTAGCTATATATACATAATAAACCTTGAGTGATGTGCTTCAAAGTGACTGTATGTACATACTAATCCACCAATGGGTTAATAAAGGTATTAAAGATAATGCATGGATTGAAAGAATTGCAAGTAAATGATTTCTTTGTTATGAAACAAGGAACAGAGGTCACCTTTTCAAGACTTTCAGGCAATGATCACGACTATATGTGAGAAGATATTTATTCACACAGCGAATCGTGGTAGAATGGAACAACTTACCAAGAGGAGCAATAGTGAAAAGTTCTGTGAGTGCTTTCAAGGCCAAGACTGACCAACTGATAAGGCAAACATAGGGGCACCACATGATCCAACATCAGCTTCCTGCATCGATCCTGAAGCGACCACCTCACTGACACAGCTCTGAGGTGGAGCTGGTAAGCATACTGGTAGACATACAAAACTATACCCCTTCCTAGGTTATTTTTCAATTTCAGTCTATAGCCTAACCTGTCTTGATAATTTTGATGTAGGATTCTATGACTTTTCTCATCAGTTCAAACAATTTCCTTGTATCATTTCTGTCATAATCAACAATAAACAGAAGCTTTACTTTAACCAGCAGAAGTACCTTATCAAATCAGTTCTTCTTCCTGGCAATATTTTAATATTTTTCTGGTTATTTTTGGAGTAATAAATGACTGTTTCATGTTGGATTTCTTTCCCTATTGTTTATAGCCATGTTCCTTCCACTGTACCAACTGTGTCTTGAGTACAATGGCACAACACTTCCAACATACATTCTGGTCACCTTTTGGTACCTCTTCCTAACCTTACATTTTAACCTAACCTAATGTAATCTAGCAATTTAATCTAGCCTACCCTAGCTTCACCAGGATTCAGTAAGTTTTAGCAAGTCTGTCATTACAAATGAGGCGTAAGGAACATAATGATAACAAGGGGAGGGAAAAGTCAACAGAAAACAATTGTTTAACAACATGAAAAGTTTGAAAAATATAGAAAACAAACCCATCTGAATGCTGGACGAGTGTGTACGTATCTGATTCCACTCCTACTACTACTACTACTACTATGGTATTTGAATCGTTTGCTTGCCTTTTCATTGCTGGGAGGTTAAGAATGAAGAACTGAGGATGGCTGGAAAGGAATGAGAAGATAAAATACAAAGAGAAAGCAGAGTCATGAAATGTAAAGAGATGACGACGAAGCCAGGCCACTAGGATCTGGTCATGACAACCAAAGGGTTTATATACAACCAGAGGGCAAAGTTTCAAGGCACAGAAACATTTGTGGCCATTGACAGTTTGAGTGTACTAGCCATGGTAAGGGTAGTGATGGTTTGCTCTGTGACTACTGTGGGTACTGGGTTCATGTTTCATGTGAAGGTATCACAGAAGATATGTATCAGATGCTTGTAAAACTAGCTGAGAAGGTTCCTAACATGTCATACTATTGTACATTTAATCACTGTAAGACAATAGCAGGAGAAATTCTAAAGCAGCTAGGGCCTATCAGGCAAAGGATAGAAGAAAACTCACAAAGGATTACAGCTACAGAGAAGACAGTGAACGAACAGAATCTGGAGATGGAGAGTAAACAAAAGAAACTGAAACATCAGTAACCCAGACAATAGAGGAGATGGTGAAACAGTCATGGGCTACTGTAAAGGAGAGATCTTCTAGGATTAAGAATGTGCTGTTTACAAGCATACCAAAGTTACAGATGGGGGATGGTGAAGCAAGGAAAGCAAATGACAAGAAGATGGTGTGCAAATGAATGGAGGAGGATATGGGGATGCATGAAGTAGATCCTAACTTGGAAGAGAAGGTGACAGCTGTAGTTAGGTTGGGTAAGGAACCAGTTCAGGGCCCAAGGTTGCTAAAGGTACGGTAGTTTTTAACAGAGACAAATCAGCAAGCAAGGTGTTAAGAGCAGCTTATAAACTGAACCAATCGACAAAAGAACAGGTCAAGAATGTTAAAAAATTTAGGGATATGTGTAAAACAGACAGGGAGAAAAGGAAGGTACGGGAGGAGGATATGATAAGGAAAAACCAGGAACTGAAGGATAAGGAAATAAAGGACTGCATGTGGATGATCCATGGGGAAAGCATTGTGAAAGTTAAGTGGATCTGACTCGGCAGCATCAAAATTTTTAGTTAACACTTGCATTGCACAACAACATAAACTCAAAGGTGTTTTTGCAAATGTTGATGGTACAACAAAGTCGTAGAACAAGAATTACAGTCTCTAGTAAATAAACAGAATGGTGGAATGAAGGGGTGAGACAAGCTATGGCGTAAAAGACGAAAGCATATGGTGAGTGGATGGGAAGCAGGGGCGTGGAGGAAGATGAGAGATGGAAGAGAGAGTTACATGCAGAGAGGATGAGAGAGATGAAAAGACTGGTAAGAGATAGTAGGAAGAGAGTAGATGAGGAATTTGGAAGGAATCTGAGTGTAAAGTGAAGGGAAAGTATGAAAATGTTCTGGAAGAGGTAAAGAAAATTACACAGGAATATAAAAAAGTTAGCAGGGGAATGAAAGATAAAAATGGCAGATTGCTAGAGAGGAAGGGAGCAAAAGTGAACAGATTGACAGAACACTTTAAGGAACTGTTAAACATAGAGAATGAAAGTAATGAGAGTGTAAGTGGCTGGGGAATGGTTGGGAGAAGGAGGGAGGTGAGAAGAGAGGAAGAAATCAGTAAGATGGAAGTACCAGTACAGCAATGGAGGCAATGAAGAAAATCAAAATGGAGAAAGCCCCAGCAATTGATGGAGTGTGTAGTGAAATGACGATGCATGGACAAGAGATAGTAGTAAAATGGATATGGAAGATATCCTGATTGGCCAGGGAAGAATGTATGGTCCCTGAGGACTGGAATTCAGGTATAATTATTCCCCTGTACAAAGGAAAAGGGGAAAAAGAAGTATGTGATAACCATAAGGACATCTACCTTCTTAGTGTAATAGGATAAGTACCGGTATGGTATATGGTAGGATACTTATAGACAAACAACGGAAAAGGGGGAAAAGAAATGTGTGGGAATCACTGGGGCATTTGTCTTCTGAGGGTAAAAGGAAACGTATATGGTAGGATACTTATTGACAGAGTTAGGGAAGTAACTGAGGATTTAGTTGGAGAAGAACAGGGAGGTTTTAGGAAGGGAAGAGGTTGTGTGGATCAGATATTTATTCTCAGGTCTTTTATGGAAAAATTTCTAGAGAAAGGAAAGAAGCTGTATGCAGCATTCATGGATTTGGAGAAAGCATATGACAGGATGGATAAACAAGAAATCTATCTATCTAATGCCAGACGCCTCAATCCCACACAGGGCGGCCACAAACAAATCGCCTCCATGTCACTCTGTCCCCTGCCATTTCACTACCACGCTCCCAACTCACACACCCCTCTCTCATATACCTCTCCACTCCATCCCTCCATCTCATCCTCGGCCTCCCCCTCCCTCTCGCCCCCTCCATCTCACTCACATACACTCTCTTTGTCAGTCTTTCACTCTCCATCCTCTCCACAAGCCCAAACCACCTTAACGCCTTTCTCCTAACACTTCCCATCACGTCCTCACCTACACCACAATGCTCCTTCACTTCCTCATTTGTTAGTCTGTCTCTCCATGCGACTCCACATGCTCCTCTCAAATAACTCATTTCCACTGCTCTCACTCTTAACTTCTGTCCTTCCAACACGGTCCAAGCTTCACTTCCATATGTTAGAGTTGGTATCACAATACTGTGCTGTCATGTAACAACTTTTTCACTTCCATGCTCACTTCCCTGTTTCTTATCACTTCTTTCAACGAACCAGCAACCTTCCTTCCTTGCTGCACCTTTTCGAGCACTTCACCCTCTAGATTTCCATCCTTACTCATCACACTGCCCAAGTACTTAAATTCACTCACATTCTCCATATCCTTCCCATCCAGTCTCACTGTACATTCACTGGCTTCACTTCTCTCGAAGACCATCACTTTACTCTTCCCTACATTCACCTTTAGATTCCATTTCTTACACACTCTCCCAGACTCATCTACCAAGCCTTGCAGCTCCCCTTCGTCTTCGCTCAACAACACAGTATCATCTGCAAACAACAGTACAGGGAGTTTCCAAACAGTGCCCTCTCTCACTAGGGCTGCTCCAACATCCACTGCCCGACCTTGTATCTCTTTTATAACAAGAAATGTGGAAAATAATATAAATATATGGAGTACATGGGAAGTTGCTGAATGCTGAAGAGGCTTAAGCTGCAGCAGGTGTGGATAGTGAACTGAGTGAATTTTTCAGTCTGAATGTTGGATTGAGACAGGGATGTGTCATGCCTCCATGGCTGTTCAATCTGTATATGGATGGGGTTATAAAAGAGGTACAAGGTAAGGCAGTAGATGTTGGAGCAGCCCTAATGAGAGAGGGCAGTATTTGGAAAGTCTCTATACTTTTGTCTGTAGATGATACTGTATTGTTAAGTGAAGACAAAGGGGAACTGCAAAGCTTGGTGAATGAGTTTGGAAGAGTGTGTAAGAAGCAGAACCTAAAGGTGAATGTAGGGAAGAGTAAAGTTATGGTCTTTGAGAGAAATGAAGTCACTGGATGTATAGTGAGGTTGGATGATGAGGAAATGGAAAATGTGAGTGCATTTAAGTACTTGGATGGTGTGATAAGAAAGGAAGGAAGTTTGGAGGGTAGTGCTTGAAAGAGTACAAGGAAGAAAATTATATACTGGTTCTTTGAAAGCAGTGATAAGAAACAGAGAAGTAAGCATGGAAGTAAGAAAGTCACTGCATGACAGTAATGTGATACCAACTCTAAAGTATGGAAGTGAAGCTTGGACTTTGTTGAAAGGACACAAGTCAAGAGTGAGAGCAGTGGAAATGAGTTATTTGAGAGGAGTATGTGGAGTTACATGGAGAGACAGATTGACAAATGAAGAAGTGATGGAGTATTGTAGTGTGGATGTGGATGTGATAGAAAGTGTTAGGAAAAATACACTGAGATGGTGTGGCCATGTGGAGAGGATGGAGAGCAAAAGACTACAAAGCAGATTGTATGTGAGAGAGGTGGAGGTGGGGAGAGGAAGGGGGAGGCCAAGGATGAGATGAAGAAATGGAGTGGAGAGGTATATCAGAGAGGAGGGTGTGAGCTGGGAGCAGGGCAGTGAAATGGTGGGGGACAGGGCAACATGGAGGTGATTTGTTTGTGGCCACCCCTTACAGGATTAAGGTGTCTGGCAACAGATAGACTGATTGTAAATAAACTCAATCCTGCAACTTTGTTTTGTTGAAACAATGCTAACTGATGATATAAAGCTCTGGAAGCTTTTCACATTAATAAATATGTGGTATACTGTGAGGACAGTCCTGTACAAAAGGCAATTGGTCATGGAGTGTCCATTTTAGTGAACAAGTGTCTGATATCAAATAATACCAATTAATTTTCTTCACAATCATTTGTATGTTAGGCGTGAGAGGGTTGAACTTGCAGGTGAGTCTCTTGAGTGTGTGGAGGAGTTTTGTTATTTGGGAGACATGTTAGGTGCCGGAGGTGGGGCTGGAGTTAGCTCGGTTGCTAGAGTGAGAAGTGGTTGGAAGAAGTTCAGGGAGCTGTTGCCTCTCCTGACATTGAGAGGACTCTCCTTACGTGCTAAGGGGTCTTTGTATGCAGCATGTGTCAGGAGTGTGATGCTGTATGGTAGTGAGACCTGGGCAGTAAAGGAAGAAGATATTCGCAGGTTGAAACGTACAGAAATGACAATGATTAGGTGGATGTGCAGTGCGTCCCTGCGTGCAAGGCCTGGGGGGGCTGGGCTTATGATAGAAGAGTTGAGAGGTAGGATGGGACTGGAGTGTATTGGTGTTGTGATGAGGAGAGGCAGGCTGAGGTGGTTTGGACATGTGGAGAGGATGGGGGAGGATAATTGGGTACAGAGGGTGAGAGGTGTTAATATTGGGGGAGGGGTTGGGAGGGGTAGACCGAGAAAGACATGGGATGAGGTCATTAAATGTGACTTAAGGGTTAAGGGACTGAATAGGGAGGCTGCCAGAGATCGAGCAGCATGGAGAGCTGCCATTAGGTGACCAAGGCCGACACATGCAAGCATGTTGGAGCCTTCAAAAATGAGCGATGAGCGAAGCAGTGTGGGTGTGAGGCAATTATTCAAGGCTGTAAGATGCTAGTAGGTACTATTATATTTGTACTGTCAAAGGGAAATGTCAACGTTTTCTGGTTGAAAAAAATGACAATATGCCCCAAAACAAATTCACACTCAAGAATGAACAAGCAATGGGAGCCCCACAAGAGAAGTCTCTTAACCTCCCATGCATTTGAAATTGGTAAACTTGAAATAGGTTATTACAACCGAATTGGTAAGGTCCTTCTGCTGCTTAACATAAAATGTACATTTACCAAATCAATGACTTACATAATACAGTACTAATATAATGCTGCTCCTCCACTGTGCTGGTGAGTAATCTAATAGCTAAGTAACCTTTCATATCATACATCTAATGTATACCATGTAGAGGAATTTAGAGTATCAAATTTTAGCTTCCCCTGGTATCTCCCTGGAGAACTGCACCAGGTAAGAAGACCAGGAAGGAACAAGAACTTCAAGGACATGTAACTACCTAACTGTTACTGACCTACTGACCTGTCATCACTGACTTACCACACCTTCCCCCGCAGTTGCAGTGCTTATATTTGCATGTTATCAGTGTTTGAATTAATTAAAAGACACACATATGATATCAAGTATGAGCTGACATATACATACATTTAAAAAGGTAAATGATATTCCCCTCTCAACTTGATAAATACGTGGCCTTCATGGGCGGATACTCATATTGGGCTATACAGTTTAAGACAAAAATTGGGGAGTATTCTACTGGCAATATGTAAAATAACAATACTCACTGGCTGGTATCGTATGCTGGATGGCATGATATTTCCACCAGGAGGTGGTCAAATTTCTAAATATCAGATTTGACAACCTCAGTAGATATTGTTTTGCTCGGCGATGTTGTCGATTTCTACTCTGTGCACTTGCCTAGAATTTTGACATACCTTATCAACTTGAAAGGGTAAAACTAAAATTTCCTAAGTATTTCTTAAAAATAAAAGAATAATTTTTGTTGTAACAAGTACTATTTTTTTGTAATTTTTTGTGAAAAATATTTTATAATTCACAGATACGTACGTCATTATGTGTGAAGCCGATGGCAGCCATATTGCATTACTTGCACACAGGTTAATATCGCCTAGGCTCTATATCATCTCATAAGCAAGTTGTTATGACACAGTTAATACCAATCAAGTGAGTGAAGAAAATTCTCAAGGCCCCTTAAGTCTAGTAGACGATTTTATCTGATTATCACCATAGGGAGATAAAGCTTAGATAACAATAGGCTACAGTCTAGAAGTGAGTTGACAAATCGGAATCATATGCAAGGGCGAAATGTAAAATTTATGATAATGACGATCACAGGAAGTTATGACATAATTGGGATTATGCTGTGACCTTGGAGACCTGGCCAAGGGTTTCATGGAAAACGAAACGTCATTAGACTGATAAAATATTGCTTCATAGCACATAAAGCCGTGAGACGATATGGAACTTAGGCTAAATGATAACGAACTAGAATGTTGCGGCACGGAGATGATAAGCAGCTGCGACGTGACAAACTTAACTGTGATACGCAAAGTCACAAAGTTACGAATCATTCACTGTTGTGATTACTGTTTAATTTTGCAGGAAAGATAAGTAGAGAAACGTGTGTGACATGGAGAGCAAATGGTGTACTGAACAAGCAAAAGAGCTGCAAAGTCAATCGATCTATCTATTACCAGACGCCTTAATCCAGTAAGGGGTGGCCACAGACAAATCGCCTCCATGTCGTCCCGTCCAATGCCATTTCACTGCCCTCCCCCCAGCTCACAACCCCCTCTCATATACCTCTCCACTCCATCCCTCCAACTTATCCTCGGCCTATCCCCATCCCTCTCCCTCCCTTCACCATGCTCACATAATCAGTTATACTCTCCTCGTTAGCCTCTCGCACTCCATCCTCTCCACATAGCCAAACCACTTCAGTGTATTTCTCCTGACACTTTCTGTCACATCTACATCCACACCACAACGCTCGTTCACTTCCTCATTTGTCAGTCTGTCTCTCCATGTAACTCCTCATACTCCTCTCAAATAACTCATTTCCACTGCTCTCACACTTGACTTGAGTCCTTCCAACAAGGTCCAAGCTTCACGTCCATAAGTTAGAGTTGGTATCACAATATTATCATGCAGCGACTTTTTAACTTCCATGTTGACATCCCTATTTCTTTTCATCGCTTTCAAAGAATCAGCCACCTTTCTTCTTTGTTGTACCCTGTCAAGCACTTCATCCTCCATACTTTCATCCTTACTCATCACAATACCCAGTTACTTAAATCCACTCACATTTTTCATTTCCTCGTCATCCAACCTCATGGTACATTCAGTGACTTCATTTCTCTCAAAGACCATAACTTTACTCTTCCCTACATTCACCTTTAGATTCCGTTTCTTACACACTATCCCATATTAATTCACCAAGCCTTGCAGTTCACCTTTGTCTTCACTTAACAATAAAGTATCATCAACAAACAACACAGGAAGTTTCCAAATGTTGCCCTCTGTCATTAAGGCCGCTCCAACATCCACTGCTCTACCTTGTCTCTCTTTTATAACTCCATCCATATACAGAAAGAACAACCATAGAGACATGGCACATTCCAATTTCAATCCAACATTCAGACAGAAAAATTCACTCAGTTCACTATCCACGTTCACTGCAGCCTTAGCACCCTCATACATACTCTTCACGGCATTCAACAACTTCCCATTTACTCCATACAGTATTAGTATTTTCCACATTTCATGTTTATCCACCCTGTCATATGCTTCCTCCAAATCCATGAAGGCTGCATGCAACTTTTTTTCCCATCTCTAAAAGCTTCTCCACTAAAGACCTAAGGATAAATATCTGATCTACACAACCTTTTCTCTTCCTAGAACCTCCCTGTTCTTCTCCAACTAATTAACATGTTAATTCCTTAACTCTGTCAGTAAGTATCCTATCATATATATTTCCTATTACACTAAGAAGACAAATGCCTCTATGATTCCCACACACTCCTTTTTGTCCTTTTCCTCTGTACAGGGGAATTATTATACCTGACTTCTAATCTTCCGGGACCCTACCTTCCTCCCAGGCCAATCTGCATATCTTCAATATCCATTCTACTACTATCTCTCCCCCATGCCTCATCATTTCGCCACACAATCCATCAATTGCTGGGACTTTCTCCATTTTGACTTTCTTCATTGCTTGGACTGCTTCCATCCTACTGATCTCTTTCTCCTTTCTCACCACCCTTCTTCTCCCAACATTCCCCAACCACTTATACTGTACTCACATTACTTTTATTCTCTATGTTTAACAGTTCCCTAAAGTGTTCTTTCCATCTGCTCACCTTCTCTCCCTTCTCCACTATCAATCTACCACTTTTATCTTTCACTCCCCAACAAACTTCTTTATCACCCTGTCTAACACTCTTTATCTCCTTCCAGAACATTTTCTTACATTCCCTCCACTTTACACTCAAATTCCTTCCAAACTCCTCATCCACTCAGTTCTTACTCTCTCTTACTAATCTTTTCACCTCTCTCTTCCTCTCTACATATAACTCTTCCGTTTCTCAACTTCCCCCATGCCTCTGCTTCCCATCCACTCACTATATGTTTTCTTCTTTTGCTCCACAGCTTGTCTCACCTCTTCATTCCACCATGCTGTTCTTTGCACCTTCTCTCGTCTTCCTTCACCCCACACACAACCTCACTATCTGCACAGATTTCTTCTTTGAAAATCTTGCACACACCTTCCACCTCCACCATCTACACCAAATCGTATTACCCAGTCGCTCTTCTGCTTCTCTCTTGTATTCTGCCACTTTTCCATCCTCTAGCAACCTTTCTAACCTTCTTGTATGGACTACTTTTTCCTGTCCTTCCCTCCTATTCCTCCGTTGCACTTGAACCTTGACTTCCACCACCACTAAGTGGTGGTCAGAAAGTCCACTTCCCCAACCTATGTATGTTCTTGCTTCCATTACATACCTTTTCATTCTGTCATTCACACACATAATCAATCATTACCTTCTGTTCGTTCAATTCATCATGCACCCACCCTTCTCATCACTCGCCACGTATACCTGTGGATCATTTTGTGTCCGAAGAGGGTATTGGCTGTCACCAACCTCCTTTCCGCACAAATGTCCAATAAAGCATTGCCATTCTCATCCACTTTTGCAGGCACACCCCAGTCACCAACTACTCCATCCAGCTTCACATTCTCTACTTTTCTGTTCATACCTCCATCCAAAAATACACTCTCATTCCTCTCAAACTTTTCCATGCACACCTCCGCATTTGCCCAAACTCTTCTTTCATTCTGCTTGCACGATTTTACGTTGGCATAGACTGGCTGATATTACTGATCATGAGTTCTAGAAGTCCGTTGAAACCATCTATGGGTCAATCGAACACAATATAACCCCTATTCTATAAGCAAAAAAGGGCTCCTGAAAGACAAGCAAGCAGTCATAAAAAGGTGAGCACAACACTTCAATACGTTAATAAATCGAAAAAATTCGGTGGATCACAATATCCTTGATAACACCCCAAATGCTCCTCAGGCGGCAGATCTCGAAATCTCACCTTCACTTGCAGAAACTGTTCAGGCCATTCAGTCTCTAAAAACATAACAAAAGCCCTGCCCCGAATGTCATCTGAAGTAATCAGAGGGTGATCAGTTACTCCACCAGCGTCTCCATGATCTCATACTGACTATCTGGAACCAAGAATGAATTCCATGTGATTGGATAATTTTGATATATTGTAACCCCGTACAAGAAGAAAGGGGACAGCTCAAATTGTGATAACAGCAGTGGTATCTCCCTCCTTGTGAATGCTAGTAAGATACTAGCCAAGATGATGTTATCCTGATTGACAAACATCTGACTGACGTAACACCTGAAACACAATGTGGATTTCGGAAGGAACGAAACACCTATGTTATGATCTTTGTTGCCCAACAGCTACAGGAGAGAAGCCCCGAGCAGAACCGTGACTTGTATATTCCATTCATCGATCCTGCAAAAGCATTTGACACTGTCAACAGGTGTAATGGGGTGTATAAAAGTCCGCGTTGCCCAGAGGAAAAGAGGAGATCCTCTCTTTGGCTCAGTGGTAACGCGCGCGCGATTCAAGCGCGAGGGCCCGAGTTCGAATCTCGGCCAGAACAGTGATGAATTAATTCAGTTTCATTTCAGTTATTACACAGGGAACTTTTATGACATGCTCTTCAAAAATTCTGAGTTTCAAATTTCTTACCATCCTGAAGAGCCTGCATGACAACATGAATGCTCGTGTGTCCGTTGGTGAAAGCAAAGCCGAACCCATCAGTGTGTACGTGGGAGTAAAACAAGGATGTGTCCTGGCTCCCTTCATTTTAAACATCTATCTCACTGCAGTCACCAACAAATGAACCCTGATGAATACAAATCCAGTTCCGTCTAGACGGTAACTTTTTAATCTCTGACTTTTCAAGCACAAAGATTGAAATGGTTCATTTCCTAGAGCTACGAGATGCTGCTTACTGTGCTGTCCTTGCACCTACCCCAGCATCCTTACCATCGTCATCAGTTAAACGTCTACCGTGCAATGGCGCTCAGAATAAATGTCAATGAAACATAAGACCTCAGAGAAAAAACCCTTCAAAGCCTCTTGCGTTTCAGATAAATGGCGAAAATGTAAAACAGGTGGAGAATTTTACCTTCCTTGGAAAGGTGCTCACAGATAAACATATTGATGCAGAAGTCCTTGCACGAATCAAGCACTCCTCGGCCTCTTTTGGACGTCTCAGAATCAGTCTTTGAAAACACCAACTTGAGAATCAAGACGAAGGTATCAGTACATATAGCGGTATGCTTCTCCACCCTCATATACGGTGCTGAATCCTGGATTACCTACCAGCTTCACATCAGACTGCTTGAATCGTTTCACATCCCATGCTTACAGCGCATCCTAGGACGCAAAAGGGCACCATAGTAGGCTTCACACCATCATGTTACCTGGTGATATGGTTACCACCCAGCATTGTAGATGGTTTCCTGAGTTGCAGGAAAATATTAGGATTGTCCTTAGGTGTTGAGCTGCCTGAAGTGGAAAGAAGAGTAATAAAAAGTGACAGGAAGGAAAGGGAGAAATAGGTAAAGGAGGACAGACTCAGGAACAGTGATAAAAGTGAAGGGAGAAGTAGGAAGAGAGGAGGACAGACAAACAGAATGAGGTGAAGGAAGAAGTAGGAAGAATGAGCAGACACAAAGAGGTGAAGGAAGAAGTAGGGAGAAAGGAGGACAGACAGAAACAATGATAGGGGTGAAGGAAGATGTAGAAAGAGAGGACAGACAGAATCAGTGATAAAGGTGAAGGGAGAAGTTGGGAGAGGAGGACATAAACAAAGGCGAAGGAAGAAGTAGGGAGAAAGGAGGTCAGACAGTGCTAGAAGAAGGAAGAAGTTGGAAGAGAAAAACTTTCATAAGTAGATTCACTGTGTGTGTGGGAGAGAGAGAGAGAGAATGGCAACGTGCATGTCATTCCTGATCCTGGGCAGCAGTATATTGCAGAGTTATCATTAAATTGATGACAGTTATTTTCTGTGCCAGACTTTAACAAGACATTCCAGTGGTTCTAAAATGAGTGATTTTATTGGTGTTCAAGTGAGGTTTCTATCTGTGTGTCTGTTTGCCTATTTATCTATTGCCAGACGCCTTAATCCCGTCTACATACTCGAGGCTCAACCTCTTGCTTCCTGGGTATGAGGAACTGATCTGGGGTTCTTTTCAAGACTAAGTCTAGAGCATGCAACCAGAGGAACAGGGCTCAGAAACACAGGCCAGCCAATCTTACACATATACAGTATTGTCATACAAACATACAGTACTGGGCAGAAAATTGGTTTAGCTATTAAGGTTTTAAATTTCCCGGGCTAGCACGGCCTCAGGATTACCTTGTTGCTGCGCCGGTGGAAGTAGATCGTTGGGTGGTTGGCTTTTTTTGTAGTGGTGGTGCAGTTGTGAAAGATGAGTATTTAGTGCAGTGTGTTGATGCTAATGACTTGGAGCCAAGACAAGGTGGAGGTAAAGAGAGATTGGGAGTTGGTGTGGAAAGTGGATGTAGGCAGGCAGACCACTAGTGTTACTCCGCCGTCTTCCTGGTCGCCATTAGCAAGTGGATGCAACTTTCGTGTATTTTGGCCATGGTTTACACGCTGTCCTGGATTATGTACCTCCCTCAAGAGAGGTGAGTGCTGTAGCCTTGTTTGTGGTAGGTTAAGGGGGGCTGGAGGCCGTAATGAGGGGGAATAGTTAGGATATGAGTGGCGGCGGGTGCTGTGGCCCAGGGAACAAAATGCAATCCCAGTATTAGAGAAAAAATATATATATTTATAACGTTTATTCCTAGGCTGTGTCAAGCAGTGGTAGTGTCACTTGCATTAATGTCACGTAGTATCTTTATTGTATAGTTATTATCGATAATAGATCATGGTAGGCGGTGGTAGTGGTGGTTTGTAGGGGGAATGGAGGGGAGGGATGGAGGGAGGGGGAGGAAGCGGTGGAGGGAAGGAGAAAGACGAGAGGTGGAAAGGAAGGAAAGGAAAGGAGGAAAAGCAAGAAAGGAGAGAGAGAGGGAGGGGGTGGAGGAATAAAGGTGTGTGTTGGGAGGAAGGTGAGGGAAACTGGTGGTGGTGGTGGTGATGATGATTGGTGGTGGTGATGATGATGATGATTGGTGGTGGTGGTGGTGATGATGATGATGATGTGGTGGTGGTGGTGGTGATGATGATGTGGTGGTGGTTGTGATGATGATGTGGTGGTGGTTGTGATGATGTGGTGGTGGTGATGATGATTGGTGGTGGTGGTTGTGGTGATTGGTGGTGGTGGTGGTGATGATTGGTGGTGGTGGTGATGATGATGATTGGTGGTGGTGGTGTTGGTGGTGGTGGTGATGATTGGTGGTGGTGATGGTGATGATTGGTGGTGGTGGTGGTGATGATGATTGGTGGT
>JAGKTI010002836.1:23162-39376 GCA_018397915.1 Birgus latro
ATGCAAGAGAATATTAACGTGCCCTGTGCCGAAAATCAAATTGTCAGGGAGAGGTATAGTACTAGGGAACCTCTTCAGCCCTTGGAAATACGGCTTTTCTTCAGGTTTTTGCCCCGTCATGACAAGTTATTTATCCCCACTTATATTTGGTCAGGGGGGAGGTCAGAGAGGGAATGGACAGGGAGGGGAGAAGGTCATATAGGGGCTGGGGTGGGAAGTGGAAAGGGTGGGGGGAGATGGGGAAGGGGGAAGCCAGAGGAGAAGGGGGAGATCAGAGGGGATGGGCTGGACGGGTGAGGCATGGGGAAAGTAGGCTTTTATAGGGTGGTCTTAAGGTGTTTCATCTTCGTGACTGGCAAAAAACACGAGAAAAAAGACAAAAAGCAAGCCAAGGTCGTAGAGTAAACTAACCCATCACGCCAAATATGGAAAGGAAAACTGTCACTTGATGAACGGCGTGGGAAGGCTGTGTCATCTTCTTTACAACAGGAGGTGCGAAATGCTGGGTAAAATCTGTGTTGATGTTTTGAAGATGAGTTAAATGTCACCCAGTTTGTCTGTAGTTATTATTGTACTTCCGATGTTTCAGTGTTATTTTTATATATTCATCAGTCACATTGCTATTACCTTTCTTTTGTACATACTCTTCGTTTACTTAAGCATTTTTTCCCGTTAGAATTTATGTGTGAATACCAGTACAGTTTTCCCACGTCTGTTTCTGTACAAGTTATTGATTAATGGTTTGAATCGCATCGCACATCTTAAATCCCCATAAAAGTCGACATTTGTATTTTCTAATTATCCTCTTAATTCCCAAAACTTATAATACCGTAGAGAACCATTCTAGTTTTTCTGCGCCCTTTCCCATAATTAATGATACAGCCACCATTGCACACCTTAAATCTTTACAACAGCCGACTCATTCAGTTTTCAGGTAGCCTTTCTGAAAGCAGAACTGAAATTCTCCTCCTCCTCATCATCGCCCTGACTTCTTTCAACTAAGAATACAAATTCTTTTTTTCTTGTTTATTGATACAGCTAACTTAAACCATCATAACTGCCAACACAATGTCTGTATTTTGCTGTTTTTTATTTTCGCTGGTATGTGTGTGTGTGTGTGTGTGTGTGTGTGTGTGTGTGTGTGTGTGTGTGTGTGTGTGTGTGTGTACAGGAGAAGCGCGTGAATGTGTTTATTGGGAGTTGTCAGGAAAGTTCGGCTGGAGTTTGTTGTGTGGTGGGGGTGTGAGGGCGCCCGGGGGGACCTGGCTGTCTCGACCCTCGCACTCCCTCCTCCCACACCTCGTCCACTTTCCTTTCCACCTCCACCAATTCCACCTCCATCAAAGCCTGTAGTACCCTAATTTGTGGGTAATATTATCCAGCGATACTGCTCTGAACTACGATGCTCTGGGTGGGTTTGTGCTGTGCCATATGGGTCGTGCTTAAACTAGACTATGACATGTCGAGACGCGGACCCTCCCCCAGCCTGATGCATTATCTCTGGTCAGTTGTATAAGTAGGTGGCATAGGCGGGAGGAAATTGCATTGTCCTTTCATGGTAGAATTGTATCGACAGGACGATGGCGCCTCCTGGGGCCTCTGTTAGATTGGCTGTGGGTGGAAGGGGCCCCTCACGGCGCCAGAGGAGGCTTATTTGTCTTTTATTTTGAGATTCCTGTATTTCTGTAACTGCAAATTAGCCAGTAAAACACCTTAGTTTGATGACTTAATTCTTCTTCCTCCCACTAGTCGATATGTTTATAGGAGACTTTTTAAAGTGAGAGATTAAATCTAGCCTTCATCAGCTGCTTCACTTGTAGAGATCCCCGCTAAAGGAGAATTAAAAAGGCCGTTGGTGGCTTCATTATATTGAAATACATCATTATACTGAATGATTTAAACATGTATAGATTAATGTGAAGCAAAATGTAACTTCTTAGTATTATACGAGTAATAAAACCATCCTGACATCACTAACTGCTGATTTTTCTTACAGAGCCTGCTCGGTACGTGTGTGGAACGTGTGGCGCAGTGCTGGGGTCGGCGTGGTCGTTGGTGCAGCACGTACAGTCCTCGCACGGCATCATCATCTACCAGGAGGCCCCGGGCGGCATCCCCCTCACCACGCCCTCCACTCCCCCTGGCCTCCCCCGTCCCTCACACTCATCCCCGCTGGCCTCTGTGTCCTCCACCGCCACCACGGCGTCCGGCCCCCATCCCCCGCCACTCCAGCTCCTTGACCCCTCCAAAGTTGATATCACTAAGGTGGACATTACTAAGGTCGATCTCTCAAAGGTTGACCTCAGCAAAATCGCTGCACCTGTGACGTCGGGAGCCACCCCCCTGCCTCCCCACCCACCCGTAACTGCCCCCCTCCTGGACCCCAACCATCCTTTCAACCTCCTGCGTATGCCCCTTGGAGACGCCCGCGCCCCCTTCCCTCCTGGCTTGGCCCCACCATTCGTGCGGCCTGGCCATGACTTCCGCATGGACCAGCTCCTGCAGGAGGGATTGCGCCTCAACCCTGGGCTGCTCCCTCCACATTTTGAACGGCCGCCCTTTCTTGACCCCGGGCTGGGTGCACCCCGCCATACCGCGCCCACGCCCCTAACTCCTGGCGGAGATCCTAACTTGGATTTTTACTCGCAGCGACTGCGACAGCTGGCTGGCACCACCAGCCCAACCAGCTCCACCTCACCCCGCAAGCCCCTACCAACTCCACCCTTCACCTCACCCAACGCACCCACGCCCTCCAGCCTCGCCCCGTCCCAGACACCCACCTCCACCCGCACAGATTCTGCCTCCACAGCACCAGAGCGACGCTTCAAGTGCATAACCTGCTGCAAGTGCTTTCGATGGGAGAGTAACCTGGCCATCCACCAACGAGTGCACACGGGAGAGAAAGACTACCGCTGTCCCAAGTGTCAGGAAACTCTCTCCACACCTCAAACACTTCGCCTCCACATGAAGTCGCACAAAAAGAGTTCAAACACTGAGAGCGCTTCACCTGATTCCTCACGGCCACAGACAGAGGATGACAATGATGATGAAGAGGAGGAAGAAGAGGAAGAGGAGGAGGAGGAAGAGCTCGATGAAGAGGAGGAAAACCCATCTGTCTGTGAAACTGGTGATGAAGAGGACGATGAAGTGGTGGAAGAGGAAATTAATGATGATGATGAACCTGAGGACCTTTCCACTACCTCCAAGTCCACTCCGGTGCCCACCTCACAGAGTGTGTCGTCCAGCACAGCAGACAACCACAAGATGCCCAGGGGAGACCAACAAAAGACCGTGGTGGGAGAACTCATGGATAAATTTGGCCTTGCTAACATTTCTGCGTACAATGAGGCTTACCACCAAGCACTGAAAGAATCGGGCCGTTTTTCAACCCCTCTGATTGGGAAAGATGGTGAAAAATTTTTTCCTGCCAATGGTATTGAAAAATTGAAACTTAGGGAAGATTTAACAAAAGGCTTGATAACCTCTCAGCCAAGCCTAGATTTGGCTCACCAAACTCTTCTGGGAGCACTGGATAATCCCTACGACGCTCAGAAGAGATTGGCCGCAGCCCAGAGGGACGGTGGTCTATACGCTGGCCTCTGGTTCCCCAATCTCGCAGGGACGGGATCGACACCCAAGGACTTGTTCCCTGGACTGCCACCATCTGAAGGGAACTTCTTACAACGCAAACTCATGACAGACGGAGGTCCCATAAAGCCTGGGGATGTACCTGTGGGCCTCACAAAGCCTGGCACCAGCTCGGCACCCAGCACGCCCATCTCTCTCGTTCCACCAATGAAGAAAGAAGGCAAAAGAAATGACACATGCGAATTCTGTGGTAAAGTGTTCAAGAACTGTTCAAATCTCACAGTTCACCGACGCTCTCACACTGGAGAAAAGCCGTACAAGTGTGACCTGTGTAGTTACGCATGTGCACAGAGTTCAAAACTAACTAGGCACATGAAAACTCATGGCCGTATGGGAAAAGATGTTTACCGCTGCCGGTTCTGCGATATGCCATTCAGTGTGGCATCGACCCTAGAAAAGCATATGCGAAAATGTGTCGTTAATCAAAATAAGAAAGGATTGTTCCCACCACTGTCAGCAGGTGGGCAAGAAGGGATGGACTCCTACAAGAGTCTTCACTTTACACCTGTCATTAGTGATGACTCTTCAAAATCTAGCAGTCTGTTTTCCCCGCATTTTAACACAACCGCAACTGGCACCAACACTTCTAACGACGACACAGGTGACTCATCAAACCTGTCGGGCCCCGGATCTTGAGATTGGGCCCCCATGGTAGCGCCCCAACTGCCGCCGCCGGGGACACCTGAGCTCGCATCCCCAACTATGGGGTTCCCCAGGGCACCTACCCACCCGTGGGTTGCGTCTGGTCGCCCCCCTCCCCCGCTTCTGCTGAGAGGGGTGTCCGGCCCCTTGGCTCCCAGTGGGCCACCCTGGACACCACCGGTGGCGCCGCACCCCCCCGGGACCCCTCCTAGAGCACCGGCGCCGCCCACCTGACCAGTTGCGGCGGCAGCAGCGGCAGGGCGGGCAGCATAGCCCGCACATTCCCACACCTCGCGTCACGTGACTTCCCAGTGAGCAGCGCCCGCGTCCCCAAAGTCGTGGGCGCCACAACAAGCTAGTCCTGTGTGTTGTGCGAGGGTGACGGCAGCAGCAGCACGCCCACACGCGACCTATTGTTCCTATTGATGTTATGTGTTGTGTAGTGTTGTCCTGTCTTGACTGGTCAAAAGAGTGGCTGAAGATGTGTGAGCCCAATATGTGAGTGCCAGCAGTGCCACCAGCTGGCATTCGTACACACATACCAGTGCTACCCATGCCAACACACCTACAAAGAACCATTATCCACACTGTGTACTCCGCTAACACGATCTAGACCTAGTTCATAGAGTATAGGCTGAAAGATGCTTCAAAGAAATGAGCTGCTCTCGCAAGTAATCAGTTTGTTTGACGTGAGAAGCGATGGCATCTTCCTTAATCTACGAGGCTGCAGGAAGACTTTATCCAGATGATCTCTCTAGCTGTGTTAATTCACCAGATAATTCTTGAGTTGTGTCCAGATCGGGTCCAGCAACTTTACTGACGTTATTGTGTTCTGCTTTGATCTGAGAGAGAATATGAGCGAAGCTATTTGGTGCAAAGATGGCTACCCCTTTCTCCTCAGGGACGCCAATACTGTCTGCGTGAGTGGTATAGATATGTATTATGTATAACCATTGAATTTATATTCAGTTAGAGAACGTGTGTAGACCAGACGGCTTGACGCCATAGCAGTCATGCAGGTCGGAGTAATTCCAGTTTACAATAGCTATAATTTCATCAAATTCTTTTAGTCACTGAATGAGAGTTCTTTAATCCTTTCATATATTTTTGTTTTGTATAAAGTAGCAGACGTAAGCTCACTTTATCCACACTTATCAGATCTATGTAGTCAGAGTGAAGGTTTCTTAGTAGGACCTGTACAGCACACTGGTGAGCTGGGGCGAGGCGGGACTCTGTTGGTACCAGACTGACCAAGGATGCGTTGCACGGACAGACATACGATCACCTCCTCGTAGCTCATATTTTGATTGGCAGGAGGAACAAGAAACACGGAAAGGTTATATGTTCCCCTTGTTTTTCCTGTAAAAACAAATCACAGTTCCGAGAGGGAAGTGAAAATAAGTTTGTTCGTGAAATCCGGGCCCTCTCACCACCTCGCTCCAGTCTTAAGGTCGTATGCTGAGTGGCATTGGAGATTTCTTTGCACCTCCTCTTCAGGGATTTATTTTGCCTATTGCACCTAAATTACCTCTTGCATGTCAGTATTAAAACGATACAAATAACATACGAGAGAATACCAAGATGCATTATGCAGGATAAATAGGTGAGGAAGAGGTGTTACGAATCCTACTTTGACACCTAGAATATGGCCTTTAACCAGAGAGGCTAGCAAGCAAAATGACAGGCTCAAATGTCTAGTTCAGCAGGAATTTGCAGTGTGGTAGAGTTACCAAAGCAACGTTCTCTCTAAGGATGCTATACCTGTTACCTTCATTTGTAAAGATGCCAGTTACAAAATACTGCATTGCGTGGGTGATGTGTAAAAAGGAGAATCAAAACGCTAGTACGGCTTGATATACCAAAAAATCGACCTTAATGCTAGATAATGCTGAAGATTATTTAGTGCTTGACCCTGACGTCCCCCTACTCTCAGGAGACGCCAGTGATGCGAGTGGAGGCAGGGGAGAGACGGGGTGGGGCTTTTTTCTTTTTGTTTTAGAAGAAAGTGTTGTGATAAGCTGGTCATTTGTTATCTCTTGTTCTCTTGTTATTTTTCATTGTGTTGTGATTTAACTAACAGCCAGTTTTCATTTTGCAATTGTAAATATTCCTTTCTTGAAAATACCTTCATGGCGATGACGAATTTTCGTATTTTTTTGCTCCCACCAGACGATTTTTTTCACATAAGGAAATT
The DNA here is from genome assembly GCA_018397915.1 of Birgus latro. Lineage (NCBI taxonomy): Eukaryota > Metazoa > Arthropoda > Malacostraca > Decapoda > Coenobitidae > Birgus > Birgus latro. The sequence goes on from JAGKTI010002836.1 coordinate 29,647, forward strand.
CTTCTTTTAGGGTCAGGGTTAGGAAAATTCTCCACGTAACCCCATCAGGCCATGAAATCCATCGTAAATTTAAATAAAATCATCAGGTGATAGTGAAAATGAATTATAAAAATTCGTCATGATACTGGAGGGATTAATTTATTTTTACTTGCATATTTTGACAAAAAATTAAAACTATTAAATTCAGCGTACTGTAATATCAGTATCATGTTTGTCAGCTCCTTCACTACGATGATGTTTGATTATTCTTTGCCTCCATCAGAAGGTTTTCTTCAGCTTAGGGAGAGAAATCAGGTTATGAAAGGGTTAATGGAGGTTGTTTCTAAACCCTACACTACGGATGTTTCTTCAAAGTTTACAAATCGTCTGGACAAGGCAAGAATAAAACTAATTCGTCATCGTGGTGAAAGGGAAATGTCTTTAATATGAAACAAGTATTGGCCCAAAATTCCCTGCAACCCCCATAGCCCCTCTTACCCCTTAACCCCCCCACAGCCCCCCTTACCCCTTAACCCCCCCACAGCCCCCCTTACCCCTTAACCCCCCCACAGCCCCCCTTACCCCCTACCCACACACACCCAAAACCCCCCTTACCCCCTACCCCCACCACCCCACACACACCTCTCTCACTCGCCACTGGCTCAATCAGTATTATTTTAACTCTTAAAAATAATCTCGCTTTCTCTGCAGCCTTTGTTTCTGATGACATCACCTAGAGGGATGTCTCTCAACTTTCGCTTTTGCCTTTGCATAGTTTGTTTTACATTCCTTTTATTATATTATCATTATTATTATTAATTTTACTTTTGATTGTTAGAAGTTATTTTTGTTACTCACAGCATCTCTTTCGTTGAGCTTCGTTATATATTTTTTTTAATGTTTCATTGACACATTTTCGTTCTTCGTTGTAACGCGCGCCTTGTTGATGATTGAAAAAAAAGAGTACTTGTCTTCTACCTGTCTTAGTGAAAGTTAGTGTGTGCCATATTCGGAAGAGTGTCGCCTAGCAGTATTGGATGTGAATGAAGCTGTTTTGACCCAAGCAAATAAGATTTTCCCACCCAAACAAGTTTAATTTGTCCCCGTCAAGCAAGTTTTATTTTCCTAGTCAGTCAAGTTGATTTTTCCAGTAAATCAAGGTAATTTTTCTCGTTCAGGCAGTTTTTTTTTTTTTCAGTCAAGTAATTTTTCCCGATCAATTGAGTTTTTGTTTTGCGATTTAAATTCTCGGATGCTGGTAAAGGAAATAAAAATTAAGAGTATCATTTTTCCCCCTCCTTTGTTGTGGTGGTCAGAACAGTTTTCATTGTCACTCTCCTCTCTTTTTTCACTTCTGTATAAAGCAAAAAATTATCTAAATGTCCTGGGCTTTAAAATCTGTTCATTAACCCTTTCGCCTTCTATAGACTCATTTAGTTATTTACTCAGCCTACTACTGGACGATTTTCTTTACCTAAGGGAAATTTTATCAGTCAGAGGGTTCAAATTGTCTCAGATACCGATTGGTCTACTAGAAATATAATTATAGTAGTCAGATACAAACTAGATCGATTAACCTCTGGATTGCTAGAAGTGCCCTCAGCTGAATAAAATTATCTGGATTTAACCCTGAACAAAATATCCAAATGAATCCATAGAAGACGAAATAGGTGTAACGTGGGCTTCGGGCTTTTCCTATTAACCTACTGGGCTCCTCTGTACGGCTGAGGGGGCGTTGTGATGTACAGCCACCTATGGGTCCCGGATCAGCTGTCCTGGGTTTGTTTACACTATCAGCTGTTCTGGATTTGTTTACGTCCTGGGAGTCCCACGTGTGCTGGTCATCACGTGGCCCTCAGCCATCCTAACTCGTACAGTACGTGGGTTTCGAGCTTTTCATCATGTGAGCTTCAGGTTTTCCTTAATGTTGGGACTGAAGCCTTTCATAATAAAACCAAAGATAGCTACTAAAATGCACCCGTCCTCACCTCGGCCCCACCCCACCCCTTGGTGTGGTGGGTCCTGGGGGGGTCACGGCTGCATTTTGGACCAGTTCTACCTTGTAAATAGTGTAAATAAGATAGTTTATATTTGTATATGTAACAATAGATTATTACTGATATGAACTTTATCCAAAAATTTGTACAATCAATGCGTTATGTGGACACCTTTACAAAGACCATCTCTGCACCAAATAACTCACTGATTTTTGTTTGTTTTATTCTGTCATGATTTGTAAAGTGTTTTCTTATATTAATATATTTCTGATTTGGGCAGTTTGTAAAGGTTTTATAGAAAACAGACCTTAACTGCACCTAGTAGTATAATGGTATCAAATGGCACGTGGATGTGGAGCCGGTGAGCCTCTGTGAATGAAGATAGTACGCCAGTGACAAGTACATCACGCGGCTCTCGAGGCTCCACACTACCTGCCACTCACCTGTGGTATTGGCTGGCCTCTAACGCCTGGCTTCCTGGACGTGTAGGCTCGGGCACACACCACATGGCCTGCCAGGAGAGGGATGCGACAGGGTAAAGTCTGATCCTCGCGTGCTGCCACCTGCACTCAGCCTGCACCCCCACCACCGTGGTCAGGCTGACTGCAGAGATGGCTTTGTGGTTGACAGTCCGAGGGTGGGACAGATTTGGCTGCAAAAAGTCTGGCTTTGTGTATAAACAGTCAGATAGTGGAGTTGTCTTTGATGACGGTGGTTGTCAGGGATGTCTCAATGAAATGACCACTCGGTTGTGCATTGTTGTCCTGGCAGTGACACAGACAGGACAGCAGTGAGTGGCACTACACAACTAGACCCTAAACCGTGTAGACTGAGTCTTGTCTGAATGTTGTAACACAATGGCAGGCTGAGTAAGTCTGGATCAGCAGGACTGACTTTCACACACCGGCTGGCTGCTGGCTGCCTCACTCGCTCAGAGTTACCGTGTAAAACATCTGTGTTCTGTATTCTTCAATTGGGGTCATCCCGTTGTTAATTGTATGCACAGTTTTTATTGTAATTAAGGTAGTGAATGAAATGATCTTGTAAAAAGATGACTGTACCAAACACTGATTTTTATTAATGTTGTTTACAATCATTGTGAAGCAGGAACCTTAGTGTCATTAGCGAAGACTGAGAGAACTCCTTGGCGTTGCTTACCCGAGTGACCAAAGCGCTTGTACCTGCTCTGTCAATGTCACTCCCCTGAGGTGCCCCGGCCGGCCCCGTGTCCCTCCCTCTCTCCTGACGCGGCGAGGGTGGGGGCTGACACTGGCTGCACCCGGGAGGCCTGTTATGTACGGCACGAAGGAAGTAATTGACCATTTAGTTTCCACAGTTCGAAACAACCCGCGTGTAACAATGCTTTTAATTGATGGTGCGACAAAAAAACTATAAAATTTTTTTCTTGCGTAGGATTCAATCAGTCGCTCGATCCTCTGCTGGTGATAGTCACTTGTTTACTAAATACGATCCAGCATCTCTACTAAACTCAGAGGAAAACGGTGGAGGACCTGTGCTATTTCTATTACACACTGTTCTCATCTATTTATTAGACTACATTGGCGTGAGGAAGCAAAACCTTTGTACATGTAGAGTTGAATAAATGTATTTATCTTCGTCTATGTTTGTTTCATTCTATCCCACTGCATGCTGGGCAGAAGCTTCAGTATTCTTGCAGTATTTTCATTAACAGTTAAAGGCAAAAATGATGCTTGGAGATATTAAAAGTTCAAACACAGTATTGAAGCATAACTTACTGTTATGCTAATATTAACATGGAGTAAGATAGATAAAGTTATAAAGATTACAGACTATACATCAGAAGTAATGATATGGACCAGTTGCAGAAAACTTTAGAGATGCTTAAACAAAGCAGTGTAATTAAGATAATTGTCTACTACAGGAGAGTGAGGAAGAGATACACGAGTTCGGGACAAAACTTTATTCTGTCCAGTTCCACTTAATTTGTGTTTCTCTGCGTCACCGTCCTGTAACGGTCCCAACAGTACTTGCCTGTGGTAATGATTATGATAATTACGGTATACAAAATGACGCTGGGGCGCCTACCACCTACTCACTGGATATAGTGCTGTATCCAGGTGACCGAATGGCGTGCCTAATGGAATCCTGTAACCTAGGAAACCATTCACTTTTCTGGATGTAACCGCATAACCAAATGACGCCTGTGATCTTGTGTGTTGAGGAGTTTCAACCAGATGGAGACCGCCAGGGTTTATGCTAGGCATGAGATCGGGGTTCAGTGGTCATACAGTACAACTGGGGGGGGGGGGGGGGGGGTAGAGGTAGGCTGGTCACCCTCGCCCTCCCGTCGTGTCGGGAAGAGTACCCCAGTACCAGGCCAATGCTTTGTTTGAGAGGCAAATAATAATGGGATGATATATAAAAATAAGGAAAGATGCACGTAAGTCCAAGTAAAAAGTGAAAAAAGATAGAGAAATTCTGGTATCACAAACTAAAAGTAGTCACCATGTTTAAGTAAGGCAAAATGATGGCAGAAAAATAATGCCCAATGGAACTAAAGTGAAGTGTGATACAGGTAACCAGTTTATGAATCCAGGTGATAAAATTAACAGTACACCATTTTATTTTTTGCAATCTCCAAATTATTTCAATCGACTTGAGAAATACTTTTTGAGCGGGAAGGGTTATGCATAGTCGTCTTTAGCCCCTTCATCACTAGGAACCTGTACTAAGTTGGGTAATATTGTCTGGTGGCAGCAAGAATAAAATGTAAATAAACGCCACCGGACTGCAGTGGCGTGTTCAGGAAGCTGTGATCACTACTGCCTACATCCTATGACACGTTTTACTTTTTTATCTCCTTTTCAAACGAGCAGAAAATTGCCGTATCTCTACATCATAGACAGGACTCCCGACATCGAGGTTAAATACAGCATGGTAGCAAGCATCCCAAATCTCCTGTGTTGCGGGGACAGCTAGGTCAGTGTTACAAGTTTCTACCCTGCATCATTTTCTGCTTCCTATAACCTTTTCATGCTCTATGGTGACTTTTTATGTCCTGATTTCGTGGTCCATGGGTGATTTCATGAGGCAGCCAAAATTTCAATCCTTATAAAGGCAGACCGAGCCGTCCCCGTAACACAGAAGATTGGAGAGCACAATACTGTATAAGGACCATGTTGTATACTTTGCAATTATCACTTCTTCACCAATTCAGTCCGGGAAGCAACGTACGCTGAATACAACTCAAGTGCTTGAAGGGGTTCGAGACCTGAAAATTCCAGATGAAATATGGAGGCTTGCAAATAAACAGGCACTTATACTAATTACCTTTATTTGGTCATCCTCCCTTCAAAAATCTATACATTGGTCAAACTGAGCTAAACGAACAAGTACAAAATATTAACTTCATAGAAACAAGCGACTCTTCCTAAGCTATAGAGAATCGGCGAACCATCACCACCATTGACATTACTGCTACTACTAATAGACCCTAATAATAATCATATTCATCATCATCATCATCCCCATCTCATTTCCCACCTAAATGATAGGGGAAATTAACAAAACACTGCCAGTTAAATGAGCGACTATCTCATTCACTCACTATTTAGGCCCCCGGACGGCTATTGGTACTGCTACTACTGCTAACTACTACTACTACTACCACCGCGCTGCTGCTGGATAAATATAAACTAATAAAATAATAATGAGAAAATAATAATAATATAATATCTCGTACTCAGGAGTATTATTTTATTCAAACAGCAGAACGCAGCCTCTGGAGTAACGTTCAATTCAAACGAGCACCTCAACGAGACGCCGAACAACACCCGCCGAGTCTGTACCGTGGGCAGTGTTGGTCAGTCGTTTGGGGGGGAAGGAGTGACGGCTTTCCTGGGGGAGGAGGAGCTCTTGCATTCGTGTCTGCTTAGTATTCTTACCAATACTGCTTGTGATCGTGATTATTAAGTATTGTTACCTTCAGAACTTTACCATTATGTGTGCGTGTAACAGAACACATACGAACGACCATAGAAGCTTGTGGTGGAGTTGATGGGGGGAGGGGGAGATCTGGCAACTCTCCCGGCAGTGGAAACTGGAACTGTGTATCTGCGAAGTGTTGTTACCTGTAGTGCTTGTGATCGTGTCTGCCAAGTACTATTACCTTTAAAACACTGCCTTAATTTGTGCTTATAACAGTGAATAAATATGAAAAATCGTTGGAGTCTAGTGGTGGAGCTGGTGGGGAGAGTACTGGCAGCTTACGCGAAGTGGAAACTATACTGTGTTTACGCTAACTTGGCCTAGATTTTCGTGCTTTTGCTGCTCATTTCACGCAGCTCAGTGACACAATGAGACATGGCTCAACATCCTTTTCATAGCACTTTTTCATGACTAGCACCATATTCAAGTGTTAATCTATTGCTACAGTTCAGATTTAAGGATGGAAAGATGGTAATTTTAGGCCAAGTTAGCGTAAAAGCAGTATAGTCTTCGTGGCCGTCCCCGTTAAGTCACGTTGCCTAGCGAGCGATACCTTCTGAATACGTGTAACCTTCCACTGAACACTGAGGATTCAAGGAGTCACGTGATGGATATTCAGTATAACGTTGCTGCGATTTGATTCTGCTGTACCGTGACCTTGTAAGTTGTCTTTTTGTTACCAGTTTGCCTTAGTCGTATGTATAATTAGGTAGGTTATTAAGTAGTTTGTTCACTTAACGTACTGTACATTTTCAGAAAGTGAGCTGCCAACATCATCAGATACTTAACAGACTACGACAAAAATTAATACCTAAGCAAGGAAACAGTTGAACATTAACATATCGCAAAAGTATCATGCGGAGTGCGGTTTAGTTAGATTAATTGGACGATTGTGTGGGCAGCAAGAGATTCACGTTCTGTGAGTGGAGAGTGAGGAGGGAGGCTGCCAGTGGTGACTCCCGGGTGGTGAGGCAGCGGGGCCGTGTGAAGGGTTATGCGATTTTGTGCAGGGAAGCGTGGATTTTTAGGGTGTGGATGTGTGATAAAGAGGATGGTGAGTGTATTATGTAGTGTGGGTGTGCATGTTGTGGATGGATGACAGGGAGAACTGTTGTGCAAGGTATGAATTGGTAGTAGGGAGGTGACGGCAAGGAGTGCGTGTAGATGTGAGGAAGGGAGAATGAGTGTGAAAGGCGTGGATGTATGGATGTCCTGCAGTGAGAATGTGCATGCTAGATGTGGATGGATGACCAGAAAAGTGTGGAAGATGTGGGTTGTGGCAGGGTGGTGTGGGTGTCGAAGGTGTGGATGTGTGGCAGGGTGAGTGCGTGTGTGTGCGAGGTGTGGAGGGGTCGCAGGGTAGAGTGGCGTGTTGCGGGTGGTGACTAGCGATTTCTTCATTCCGTATCTGAGTAAGATTTATTGGTAATGAAAGCTTATTAAAAGATCATACAAGTTTTGAAGAGAAATTTATGTTTGGTACTTATTTTTTTTCCATCATAATATTCTCTATACTTTGACACCAGCCCATGCTTTGGAAATGAATAGGCCGTTTGGCACTCCAACATTCCATCGCTGTTCAACAGTGGTACTTAACGTGTACATTTTTACTAATTACATTTAATTGGAAATTTAATTTTAATGTGATGTAGGCTAAAGGAATATAGTAAAATTCCCGTAAACTTGGCGTTCATTGATCTCTAAAACGAGTAACAGCGGGACACCAAACGACACCCCCAGGAGTTGGTCACTCCGTGGTGTAGTCGGTGTTAGTCGCAATCTCGAGGGAGGATCAGCAGGTCTCCCAGTTGTGGAAATTAGTGTTCGTTATCCAACATTGTTACTTATATTGTTAACACCATTATCACATTTTGCTTAAACACGTACGGTACGAATGATCCTAGGGCTCATGGTGGAGCTTGTGGGAGAACAGGCAGCATTCTCTTTTGCAGTAGCAACTAGCGCTTGTGATGAGCCTTTACACAAAATAACACTAGCCTAATCGGTAATAAAATGCTAGAAGGCAGTTCACATTAATCTTTATGTACAGCTTTGGTCAGGAATATCGCTCGACTTTTTGGTCGAAAAATTGACGAACTCTTACACAAGATTCTGAAACTTCTGTTGGGTTTCGATGAGAACATCACTTAGTTTCCAAAGTCACTGTTCACAGTCTTGCAAATATATTTATCGTACGGCCTTGAATCGATAAAGTCCGCAACAGTGCATATGTAACTCATCCGTCTGGAGGTAAAGTATGCCCATATCCGGCAGCCACACTGTTTGCATACTGACTGCCGGCGCAGGCTGAAAACACCATTACTTTACCTCCGGAACGCTGAGTTGATGCTTCAGTATGACGCTCTCAGTCAAGTGAAAAGAACTAAAACAAAGCAGTGTGAAACACTTCGTAACTACTCATAGTACAGAGTTACAGGAACAGATTAGCAACATTTGTAAGAAAACAAAACCCTTACAATACATTATTGCAGTAATATAGATAGGTCGTGGGAATAAAGGTAAAGGGTTTAACACTGTGTCACCGGTACTGGACTAATGTTAATTGATTTGCTTGGCTGATACTTCTAGCGGTATTCTAGGTCGCCATACTTGACATTATAGTAAGCTGTGATTGATGTTATGGGAAGCTGTGATGATTTTTATGATGTAATGAGCTATGATGTTTGATGATACTTTAGACAAGGATAAGTGGCAACGTATATCGCTTTAGGCAAAACAGGAATCGGTAGAATATGGGAATTATATATTAAGTGGTGAATGCGGGTGAAAATATAGCTTGTTGACGTAGCATAGGCAAATACGGACAATCAAAATACAGTATAGTAATCATCCCAGTCTCTGCTGAAGTGACAAAATCTACGGGTTTAGCTCTTCAGATCTAGCATACCGGCACTCGTAATCTTTAATCTCGTAGATACCGTATGCCACTTGTATTTTGTTCTTGCTTCATACAGACGATTTTTTCAGCTTGGGAGAACCTTTTCTAACTGGAGGTTTAGATACAGACTTCATCAGCCCTTTCCTGCACGAGGTCTTTTCTGCTAAACTCGTGTGGAGGCATCAAGAAAAGACATATACAGGTATAAATTAGTTACGTAACTGAAATGAGGTGGTGCGACTTACCTACACTGTATTTTATGTCAGGTAATGTTAGAAGATTTTACCATGCTCAAGAGAAGCCTAGGAAGCCAAGAAAACAAAAACAGCCATAGATAACCTTTAAAGAACTCGTATTATGCATTTTACCATACAGTAGGCGCCTTTACTCAGCTTATAGCAACTCGGTCCATTTAGTTAGGTTAAAGTAACAGTACAGTAACCTTCATATTTCATCACACTACTGCACCATCTTCCTTTTTGTAGATTTCTCAGTCATTCAATCAGGCTTTTGTTTTTCTTTTTTCTTTTTTTGCTATCCTTAGACGTTTTTATTAAGCTTATGAGATACTTTTGAACTGGAGGGGATATGTGGAGACTGCATTAATCCATTCAGTTAGAGATTTTTCCTTAGGTTAATAAAATCGTTTGAAGGTAGACGGATTAAAAATAGAAAACTATGTCATTGGATTAAAGGGATTTAATGAGTAGGTTAGTCAATGGGGTTTTTAAGTTTAAGAGTAATTGCATGAATATAATAAACAGTAATATCAGGAGTAATGTTACTTTATATATCTATCTATATATTGCCAGACGCCTTAATCCCGAAAGGGGTGGCCACAAACAAATCGCCTTCATGTCGCCCTGTCCCCCGCCATTTCACTGCC